>PVLD010011993.1:0-62441 GCA_004027595.1 Dinomys branickii | reverse complement strand
ATTGACTTTTCTTGTGTCTTTGATGATATCACGAGATTCTTCCTTTCACGCTCATAAGCTGCCATGCTGTCTTCCAGTTCTGAAATTCTATCTTCGGTTTCATTTAAATGGTTTTTCATGCTTTCAGCGTTAGTTTTCAAATCCTGGCATTCTCTTTGGACCTGTTTCATTATTGGTAATTCATTCCTGAATTGCTCTTCTAAGGTTTCTATTTGTTTCCTATTTTCTTCTAGACTTTTGTCTATTTCTTGTCTGTGTAAATGGAGCATTTCTTCCATCATTGTTTTCATCTCGTTTTTTATCTGAGAAATAATTGTGGGTATGTGGGTTATTTCTGCTTTAAGCTCTTTCATGGCCTGTTGGAGTTGTTTAATTTAGGATGCAATCGTTTCGTATCTTGAAGTTATGAGGCTTCCTGGTTCCCCTGTATCTTCATCTTCAAAACTTGTTCTGGGTGGGGTTGAGTTTTGAGACTGCGTTTTGTTCCTCTGTTTTCCCATTTTTGGGTGTCAGATTCAAAATGTGGAGCCATAAATTCCACAGGCAGTTCAGCAGGCGGAGGTCTGCTGCAAAGGCTGCTCCAATGATTCCTTGTCTTTGGGAGAATGTCCCTTAAGCTTTCTGCTGAGATTTGTTCTTCTGTCTTCCCTTTTTTGGGTATCAGATTCAAAATATTGAGCAGTAGATTCCCCAGACAGTTCAGCAGGCAAAGGTCTGCTGCAGAGGCTGCTCCAATGACTTTTCTTTGGGGGAATGTCCCTTAAGCTTTCTGCTGAGAGTTCCGCTTAAAAGGCTGTACAGATATTGGTTAGATACTCCCTACCTAGTGACCTGGGTGAGGTGTGTGAGACCGCTCCCCCGCCCTCCCAGGGTTCCCTGCAGGTATAGGAATGGATCTCCTCCCCCACTCGGTGATCTGGTCGCGAGCGCAGATAGCTCACCAGTTTTCGGAGTCCCTGCAGGCAGGAAGGTTCCAAGGTGCCAGTTTTTTGGGTTATGCTTGCGATCCGCCGCTCACAGCCACTTGTTTCCTCGCGCTCTCCGGGTCTCGGGAGGGAGCGGGATGCTCTGCTCCTCTGCTCCTCGCGCGGCCCTGGCCACGGACCGCTGGCTGCCGAGGGTCTAGGCTGCGCAACCTGCCTGATGTGCGCGAAATGTGGGACTGCTGGGCGTTGCCACTGCTAAAAAGCCGATCTCTGTCGGGAGTCGCTGGAAAGCTGCGCCGGCTCGGGAGGCGGGAGGGACCGAGCTAGCTGTGGCCCCCAGGGCGGTCGGACCCAGCCAAGCCCCCTACCCGCGAGGAGCGTCTCCGGCTCCCAGCGTCTGGGGCTTTCCCGCGTCTCGCCACGGCAGTTTGGGCCGCCCTACCGCATCTCCCCCTGCAGCTCAGAGAAACACGTTCAGTTTGATCTTCCCAGCCGAGGTCCCGGCATTCAGGCTCGCCAAGTCTGTCTCGAGCTGGTGGCGTTTATCGAGGAGGATAGCTCCTTTGCTGCTCACCTGGTCGCCATCTTCCCGGAACTCCCTCTCACTCTTCTGTGAGCCTGATTTACTATCCTCCTGGCATGATAACTATCTGTCATTAACTTGTCAATGTAAGCATTTACCTGTTTAATTCCTGTCTCCTTCTCCAGGCTATAAGCAGAAAGAGAAAGAGACCAACACCCATCTGGTTGCATGCAGTATCCCCACAGTCCATAAAAGGTCCCAACAAAGAGCAGTTAACCAAGGAACAATGAATAAATGAATGGCAGTTTCCCGCAGTCCTGCTGTAAGTCACCCATATATTAGAATAGCTCCCGATAAAGGATACAAACATCTCCTCTTGCAGGTCACTTAAACCAACTTTTCTCAAGGTCTTTGGTCTGTGAGGCCTCCCACACCCTTGCTATTCCCAGTATGGCAGCCAGCACCCTGCCTGGAGTCCCAGGTCCCTGGTAAAAATTAAATGAAGCAAAAAAGGTGAAACTACTCTGAAAGTAATGCATATGTGGTTTAAAACTGCTTTTTTTGTTGTTGAACCAAGAATCGAACCCAGGACCTTACACCATGCTGCTGAGCTACAACCCCAGCCCTTAAAATTGTTTTTAAGTGGACTATTATTAATACCAGTATTATCATGAAGATAATTTAAGAAATGACTTTGCCTTTAGTAGAACTCGTTTACTTATGGCTAATACTGGGGATAGGTGGGGCAAGGATTTCCTTCTATGCTTAAGGAGCGCATGTGCATCTATAAAGCAATTGAAGACAGTGGCCACCTTGTGGAGGCCGAAGGCGATCTTCTAGGGCACCTGTAATGTTTCTGTTTCTTACCTGGACAGCTAATGACATGAGTGGGTGTTGTTTGTGAAAAATACCAGACACACATTTTATGTTTTTCTGTACTTACAATTTATTTCACCAGAAAGATTTTTTTTTAAATATGTGGCCAATCTGCCTCACGCCAGTAAGATAAGACCTATGAGAGGGGCTCCCATAAGATGTCCCAAAGTTGTCCTGTAGGCAACAGAACTCACCCGAGGCACTTATAAAGCTTGTCAATTAACCAATTCAAAATTCACTTTAAACTGCTGTTAAGGAAACTCATATAGATCCCAAATTAAGTGTCTGGTTACAATTCTCTGTGTCAAAATAATTTATTACTCTTGGCCCTGCTATAATATACATGTTAGAAACACATAAACAGAGTGCAGAAAAGTCAAATGTTTTCATTTATTTATAGGCATACAAAGCAAAAGCCCCCACTTAAAGCTCATGAACAGTTAGAATTAAACACAGTAATAATACATGTCAGGCCAGGTAATTAACAGGCAAACCGATCATCTTATAGGATGGCCTAAAGTCCACAATGTTCTGTGGACATTAGTCTTAGTCTGAACTCAGTCCACCAATGCAACTCTTTCTGCTGTTGGTGTCATTCAGTCCAACATATAATGTGTCCTGGGCCTCTGGCATGCTCATCTCTCTTCTGGTCACTAAAGGATCAAGATGCATAGCCCTGCCATGCAAAACCAGCCTCACCAGCACTTGTGCCCTCCAAAACCAGCTGAACTTCTCCCATAACGGTAAGTAGGACTAGTGTTAAAGGGGCTTCAGTGAAGTCACATGAAATTACTCATTTCTTGACTTTTTTTAAAAAGTGATTTCCTATTTACTTATTTATGCACTCCTACCACTTTCCAAAGTATATCTGTTTTTCTGAAATAATTCCAAATGAACTAAAATTAAATGTGTGTTTTTATGTTTCCTGTGGAAAATAACTGGAGAAGTCTTTGGAAATTACCTGAGTCCATCAAAGCCTTCCCTAGAATTAAAAAAAAAAAAAAAGGCTGGTGAAATAATACTGAGAAATGAGTGCTTTTTATAAAATTTTGAAGTGGGAAATGGTTTTATTCTAATCACTCCCTCAGATCCGCTGGGTCTCTTCTCCAAATGGGCTGAGTGTATCACAAATTTCAACGCCTAAACTCAACAGAGGCAGCTCACTGGGAAGTAGAGCCACAGCAGCTGCCCTCTATGTGCTGCCGCACCTCCAGACAGACACATTGGGGCCACAGCACAGGGCGGAATACACCAGTGCCCATTTCAGCGTAAGGAGCTAACACTTTAAGTCCCTTAGACTCCCAGGCAAATGCTATGTTGTCCCAAATGCCTCCACACCCACCTTCTTAACTGACATTTTCCTGCCAATAAGGTGCAGATTACTTTGAATTGCACTTAAATAGGCCAAGGGAACTTGGTAAGACAAGAGACTGCAAAAAACGGGGCAAGCAGGGAAGGGAGGGGCCGTTCCCAGGGTTAGAGCTTTGTCCCAGGTCTTGGGCAATGTCTAGGAGTCATTCAAGTACATGGTGTAGAGATACCAGTCTTGACCTCAGAGGGGAACTGTCAGAAGAAAAGAGGAAACTGCTCCACAGATTTCTGCCAGCTTCTGAATTCAATCTCTAGTTAGACTAAAGAAGAAATGGAACATAAGGGTGCTAGAATGCGTACTTTTCCTAAAGGCATTTAAAAGTACACATTTCCAAAATACCCCATCCAGAGCCAGGTATGGTGGTGCACAGATATAACCCAAGCAATAGGGTGGCTGAGGCAGGAGGATCACTGAGTTCAAGGCCAGCCTGGGTCACACAGCAAGACCCAGTCTTGGAAACCCAAAACATACAATAATATACACTATGCAGAAAAGTGTTAGTTTCCTATCCAGGATGTAAACTCTTCCATTTCCTCAGCAATAGATTTATTCAGTATGGAAATAGCCCATGTAAAACACTAGATTTCCCAGCCTCCCTTGCAACTAAATGTGATCACATGACTATGTTCTGGCCAAGGAGATGAGTCCTGTTGACCAAAAGGGCTGGCTGATGGAAAGAGAAGCAAGGTATCTGACCCAGTCTCAACAGCAGGGAGCTCATGGACAGGGAGGGAGTCAGACAGAGGTGTAACACAAGTCACAGTACATGCTACAGTCAATGCTGTACACAAAGCTGTAAAGATACTACATAGAAACTATTCTAATGGTGAAAGTGATTTCCTAATGTTTCAAGATGGATTTTAGTCAATGCCTAGTTACCAGCTTGTGAGTTTAGCAAGATACTCTCCCTCCCAGAAGACCTGGGTTGTCTCATAGTTGAATGGGAAAATATATCCCACTCCACAGGACTAGTTACTATAGGGATTCCACGAGGTTATTTAAGGAATTCAGCAATAGGCCAAACATGGTAAGTAATCTAACCCTGGCATCCCCTCTCATCTTTTCCTTATATCACTCAAAAACTAAAAGCCGTTGTTCAGAGACAGAAACCAAATATTAAGAACTGTGGCATCTGATTCACTGTTTACCTGCTTTCATTCCCAGAACAATCTGATAAACTACCGACCTGCCCAGGAAGCGCAGTTTCTGCGCTCCCACTGAAAGTAGGCCTTGTTTGGAAAAGTTGGAAACTGTTTACCGTGACTAGCGCCCTCACTTATTATCATGATATCAATCCTGTCCATCTGAGATGCCAAAGCAGCCCCTCGCCAGCACCACTGAAAGCATGCCAAGTGGAGCCAGGGGGTAGGGAGCAGGGAAGAAAGGCTCTTGAGAGCTTGTTCCTTGTGTTTGGCAATGATCCCACACACTTCACTGTCTTGATTAATGAGGGAAACTGGGCCAGGAAAATCATCCATGCTCTTCAGGGAAGCAAAGAGTGAGGGAACAAAACCAGACTGTGGAGCATGCGCTAAAGTGTCTTTATCTTGCATTCCTTACACCCCCAAGCGATAGTGACATACTCTCATAGGGAAACCATACGGGGCCCCTCCAGGACCACCCAGGATGGGATTCGAGATTCTAGCAGGAGACCAATTAGGACTCATGGGAACAGCTCCGCTTTTGTACATGACACACCCTTGAGCTGGTTTTCCATTGCCAACTTCAGGCCCTTGTACCTCTGTTTGAAAACATGGCAGCACCACCAGGAAGCCAGCAGCATTCCAGCACTATCACTGCTTTGCACCAAAGAAAGCTTTGTGCCTATGTGAAGAGTTTATTTCAGTGACTTCTCTAAACTTTGAACTGGCAACGCTCTGCCTATTCTCCCAGAGCCTCAGCTCTCCCTACGACCGCCACCCATATACACAATGCGCTGTGCCCTAACCACAGCATGCAACAGTGATTACTGCTTACTGATCCTGCACAATATGGCTAAAAGTCCAAAGCCTAAATCTTAAAACGCTGCTTTCTTTATCCTTCATATTTTCAAAAAAGGACAATGGGAACATGAAGGTATTAATTCTATTAAAAAGAAGCACAGCCATGTTCAGGAGTGCCCTGTGAAGAGGACACTAAGGAAAGAGACGAGCCAGCACGGCCCCAAGTGAAGGCTCAGCAGGGAGAGCTGAAACCAGGCACGTGTGAATCAGACAGAATCAGCCCTAAACATCAGTTCAGAGGGAGGCCCAGGTCATAGCCAAGAAGCTTGGGGGACAGGAAGGAGAATTAGGGCCCCACATGGCGGCGCACGCCTATAATCCCAGCACTTGGGAGGCTGAAGCAGGAGGATCGTTGCAAGTTCGAGACCAGCCTGGGCTCAAGGCCAGCCTGAGCTGCATACTGAGACCCTGTTTCAAAAAGACCAAAAAAAAAAAAAAACAAAACAAAAAAAAAACAGGAGAATTAGGAAGCTACTCATCCCAGGCCAGCTGCCAGAACCAAATACGGAAGGGAACCTAGGAAGCCTCCATACACAATGTCCTAACAAGTTCCAATGAACACCAGCAAAAGCCTCCACTATTTGGAAGTAGTAATTACTTAGCACATAATATAGTGCAAAAATTGTGCCTGAAACTCCTTATTTGAAGCAAAATGTGAAATTTGAAATACTAGTCTGATCTGCAAATGCCTAGCAAAGAAAACACACCTAATTCTCAAAGCAGTGTACTCCAAGAGAAATACAAGATATGTACATCATTTTCAATTTCCTGGTACCCACATTAAAAAACTTTAAAGCACAAGAAATTAATTTTAATAATTCATGTTATTTAACCCAATATACCCAGAGAATTATCATTTCAAAATGTATCAATATAAAAGTTACTAATGCTATAATTTACATTTGTCGTATAAAACTCCAGCATAGATTTTGCACTTAACTGCATATGACAATATGAATGCAAAATTTTTATAGAAAATGCTTTATCTATATTGAGACCGTAAAATTTGTAGGTGAAAAATGGACTCCAAAAGAAAACAAAAACAAAAAAAAATGGACTCCAATGACCAAATTATTTCAAGCTTACTTAAAGGTTTTCCCATAACTAATTATCAGTTTCTAAATTATAATTATTGAAATGACACTTCCTGTACTATCAGCCACACTTGAGGTACTCAGTAGCCACAGGTGCTCAGCGGCTTCTGTAATAAACAGCACATTTCTATATTGGATGGTATACTTGGCTATTTTCACAACAGAATCACTACTGAACATCTTATGGAACAGAAATAAGACTCTTCACTTCTGCAAAAAATACTTTTAAATTTATAAATGCTATAAACCCAGTGAAGTACAGCTGATGGAATATGGGCTTTGATAGGAAAAATACTTTGGTTCAACTTCCAATTCCCACACTTCCCATTTTAACTTTCACTTCGGCCTTGGCCAGGCTCAGCTTCCTGTACATAGAAAGGAGTTAACAATTATGTCTCACTTAGGTCATACAGTTGACCTGAGGATCAAAGAGGATTATACCATATCTAGAAAAATTATTCAAAGTTATAGAGACATTAGCTGTCCTTATTCTTCCAACTATTTGAGATGACTGTCACTCTGTTTTACAGTAAGGAAGCTGAGTCTTGGGAATTTAATGGAATTACTCAAGTCAAACAGCCAGGACACCCCAGAGAAGGGTTTCAAAACTGTACTTCCCAGCTCCACCAGAAGGCAAGTGCTTTTCTGCTACTGCTAACACAAATGCCTTACACAAACCTAAACACAGAACTTAAGGATACTTAAAGGATAAGTAAAGCAATTAAAACTCAATAAAGATGACTGAAAAAAAATTTAAAATCCCTAGCATGCTCCAAAAAGAAATAGTTATCAAAGAGAAATGGCCAGTTTTATCACATAAAGTTTTAAAGGCTGGTTTCCCTAACTATTTCTCAGGACTATCAGAAAAATGCCAGAGATTTCTCAAAGGTTTTCCAGCATGGGTGGCTATGTATCTCTTACAGAAACATTCTCAGCCTCCCAAGGAGACTCAGTCATTCTTAGAAAAGCAAAGATTCTGAGGATAGGGCAGCATCATCAACGACCCCTAACACTAGCTACGTGTTTAAAGACAAATACAGTATGAAGTCTGAAATTTAAATAAAACAGTATGAGAGTCTCCTTGCTTCTGTTGACTGTATTGATTTATCCTGAATCAAAAGTGATGCCTCATGGGTGAGTCTTCCTGCGTAAGTAAAAATCATCCTATTAACAACGAACTGTCTATCTTTAGGGATCTGAAGCCAAGGTGCTGAAATGATCTGCTTTCTCTTAAGCTTCTAGGGTAGTAACCTTTCTTGCCCCTTCCAGCTTTGTGTGGTTCCCCTGGCTTGTCCTTCACTCCAATCTCTGCCCGTGTCATCAGGGATGGTGAACCCTTGTCTGTCCCTGCGACTTCTCCCCTGTTCTCATAAAGACCTCAGTCACACTGGATCAGGGTACACCCTAACGATGTCACACTAGGATACTCCTAGGGTGATACTGCAACTTGACAACATCTACAATGACCCTATTTCTAAATAAGATCACACTCAGAGGTGTTCTGCATTGGCCCTTTCCCATATAGCCAATTATTTTCTTGACATCTTTACTTGGATTCCTAGTATACATCCAACAGAAATACAACACTGAGTGTTCACCCACACAAAAAACTTAGACTCCCACTACCTGTTAAATCACACCACTATCTACTCAGTTACTCAAACCCAAAATCTTGAAAGTCAGAAATATCAAAGGTAGGGTCAGCACCACCTCAGGTGTACCTTCCAAATCTCACATGAGTAAATGCAGTAAGTGGAACCCAGAACTCAAGCTACAGGGGGGTTCACGTTTTTTGCCTCTCTATGTACATCCAGCAGTAAATTCTGATGATTTCATCTTCAAAATATACTCGGAGTCTACCATCCATTCACCCTCCCTACCAGTAGATACTACCCAAGCCACCGTCTCTACTCCAATGAGAAAAGCCTCCTAATTGGCTCTCAGTTCTAATTCTACCACCTCATAACCTTTCCTACACACAGCAGTAGCCAGGATGATCTTTGAAATTAGAGCAGATCATGTCAGGCTTCTCGCCTTCATCTCCCTGATGGTTTTCCATATCCTCCTCCAACATGGCAGGAATAAATAAATAAAGGGCCATGGATGCCCAGAAAAATGCAGGAGTGCAGCATGACTCTGCCTTACTTTTGCTTTCCAAGTCTTAGACAAATGCAAGAAACTGAACCTAAATCATCCCTAGCACTCCGTCTGCAAGGCAGGTTGGGGCAGCCTGGCCCTTAGTATAGGTATGCCCTTAAAAATAGATTGGAATATATACTGAAGCCAATCCATTATGTGCCCACAGTGTTCACTGCAGCTGCCTTTCCATGAGTAATCAATAAACAGGAAACAGCCTAAATGCTCCAAAATAAAGGATTCGTACAAAAAAACTTATATCCAGGTTTCAAAATCATAAGCTCAATCCTGAAGGACATTTTATAAGCAAAGTAGAAATTTTTACATCATTTACCAAAATAAAGCCTAACCAAAAAGTAGTACGTTTAATCCAACCCAGATTTTAGAGATAACTGGGGAAATCTGAGTGCGGCACATGCTGCACGGCACTGCTGACTCAACAGTAACTTTGCGTGGATGAGAACGGTACGGCGAGGTTGGAGGAGAAGCTCCTTGTTCTTAAGAGGTGGATGCTAAAGTGCCCTTAATTTTTAAATTACCTTCAAATAAGTCTAAATAAAAGCAGAGAGGGAGAAATATTAACAATTAGGAAAATGATATGTGGGCATTCATTGTATTATTCTTTTAACATTTCTGTTGGTTCAAAATTTCTCAAAAACACAGAACTGGGGATACAGCTCAGTGGCACAGCGTCTGCCTGGCAAGTGCAAGGTCCTGAGTTTGACTCCTGATACCAAAAAAAAAAAAAATATATATATATATATATATATATATATTTTTTTTTTTTTAAACAGCTGAAAATTTCTCAAAAAATAGAGAAAAAGCTTCTGGGGAAAAGGGACTAGTTTTATGGATTTGCAAAGCTGTTTGTGTTGCTCATGCCACATCTTAAAAGCTGTGTACTTTCCAAATGCTCATACACAATATTGTCTCCAGGAACTCTGTGGGTTTCAGCTCTTTCTTCCCTTTCCCATTCTTTTAAAATGTACTGAAAACCTAGACAGTTCCTGGAAACTACTCACATACACACACAGGCAATAATTAAATTAGTGATACCAGATGCGCGGCATAGATACCACAGCCACCCTGTTGTACTAATGGTGTCCCTGTCCATCAGACCACTCTTCCCTACCGAACCTCAGTGGGCCTCAGAATTCCTCTCAGTGTACCTCTCTACTAGCCTTGGCTAGGGCATGAGAGCTGGTGTGTGTGATAAAACCTTTGCCATCTATCTACTAAACACTCTTCTTTATGTGAATATAAATTAGGAGATATGATTAACGTTGTGAAACGAAAGGAAACTGCTCAAAAGAGCCACTTGGATGACGGGAAAGAGAAAAGGAAGAAAGGGATAATTATGTATGTATGTATATGCAGGATAGCTAACATAGTTGTACTACTGACTTCTGTCACTTTATTGTAAGGAACAGTTAATGATTAGTTGTTTGATCAACCTTGTATGTCTATATGTGTTTTCCAGAGTAGACTTTGAAGTTATCAATATGTAATACAACAACCATTGTTAATTCCCTGTCACCTTGTCTGTAATTCAGTTTTGCTTGTACTATTCTTGTGCTACTTTGTAAATGGCTGTATTTATTAATGTGTTTTTGTTCCCTTACTTTTAAAATAAAATAAGTAAATACTTTAGCAAAACCTACAAAACAAAAACTCTAAGGCAGCCACAGGGAAGGAGAGAGACTCATAACCTACAACCAAAAGACCTGGGTTCAAATCTATCCTTTTATTTCTGGATCCATGGGAATGCCTCTGATGTTCTTTCACCTTCAGTTTTCTTCTTTGTAAGGGACCTTCCTCAAGGGCTATCAGGTAACTAAAAAATAGGTATGGAATACTCTGTGAATTCCAAAGACATCTATACATGAAGCATGAGGTCATAAGAGGAGTAGCATCGTGAATAGTGGCAAATTCACTCTTACAAAAACTGTTTGTTAGAATATTGTTCATAATTCAGGGTAGAAAATGAATCCTAAAAAACTGAACTGTTTGCTTTAGTTTTTTAAGGACTCCCGTTTCTCAGTGCACCTTCTCGTTCTCCTTGGCTGATTCTAAAAGCCCAGAGGCTCAGTCCTCAGGCCTTTTTGCTGTTTACTCCACAGGTAATTTTCTCTAATCTCATGGCTTTAAGTGTGATTCATAGGCTGCTGACTCCCTCATTTTGAAAGTTTAACAAGATGTGAAAAAGAGAGTTTGGGTGATGTTCCAGCACAGTAGATGTCAAATATTAAAGTGCAAGTGAGCACTTTGCGTAACTTGGGCCCCTCACTGTAGTCCAGGTCATAAAGTGGTCTAATTACTAAAGATTGTGGCAGAGAGGGAAGATTTGTAAAACATTTTCTATGGAGAAAGCTGTGCTGCAAATAACTCCTTTCCACGGAGAACAGAAAAGGTGGGAAGATGTCCTTCTCTGCCTTAGCTCAGACCTACTAATAGAGGGAGACTTGGGGAGCCCACAGGCGCCCCCTCCCTTGAGAGAAGGGCAAGGGGAGAAGCTGCCTAAGTAACTGGATTATAGCTCTGGCCACGGAAATCTGAAGGTAGGAAGTTATAAAAGGAGTGGGTGATCACAGATGCTAAAGGTGGTCCCTTGGGGAATGAGCCAAGACACGGGGTGTGGCTTCCCTATGGACAAGAGGTGGGCCCTGGAGGGCACAGAAACATCCGGAGCTGTACTGCTTTTGTGTGTTCTATCGGGCCGACGGGCAGCACTATGAGCAAGAGAGCCCATGCAGAGTGAGCTGCCAGAAAATAGCGGCAGAGGGTAGAACAGGCCGTGTCAGGCACACCGGCAGCGTACGGGAAGAGGCTCTCCCACAGTGGAATCACCATAGAGGCCGTAAAAGAACCAGTGCACGTCTGTGTTCAATATGAGCCGGGCCCTGTTTTCAAATAAAGCCATTTGAAAACAGCACCAGCTAAGTAAGGACTTTCTGATCTCTTGTTCCTCTGCCCTCCTACTTCTCCAGCTCTGGAGTGGTTGAAACCACAGCTAATAAGGAGCAGGGGAGCAAAAAAGCTGATCATCATTTCTTCCCAGTACAAGTGCTCTGCCTGCTACAGGCACTCGCTTTCCAGGGTTAAGGTGGTGGTGATTTTTCCATGATGACCTAAGTATTAACTAATTAAGAAACTGAACTGGATATTTATTGTTTGAATCGAAATAATGGTTTCCTAACAGGAAAAGTGGGACTTTCTGATACATGAAAACAGAAATCACGGTTGCCTGCCAGAGTTTTCACTTCTCACCCAGTGGCGAGGAACACTCTTCCTCAGCCTAATGAGGGTTAAAAGGACAGGAGGGGTAAGGTGCACGGGGTATGCCCGTAACTCCAGCTACTCCGGACGCTGACACAGAAACGTCCCAAGTGTGAGGCCGGCAAGACTGGGTCTTAGCGAGAGGGTCTCAGGAAGAGCATTTGTAGAGTGCCGGGGATGGAGCTCGCCGATAGAGCACTTGCGTGGCACGCACGAGGCCACGCCGAGTTCGATCCCCAGGTCCAGAAAAAAAGAACACTTGTGTCGCCTGCTTCTTCTGCATTTCCTCCTACACTCTCACCGTTCCGTCCCTTCGCTCCTCTGTGTGTCACTAACTCTCACCTGGAGGCCCTCCCCCTCCAATGTGTCCCCTCTCTTTGCTTTGTCCCTGGTGGTAAGCATTCAGTGGATGCATGATTTATATTAAAATACATAAATTCCAATTATTTTATGAAAAAGAGAACTCTTCTATGGCCCCTTACAATATTTGGAGGCAAATTCTGAAAAGGAGAGGGGCTGCCCCTCCCAGCCTCCTGATCCTTTCCTCCCTCCCCTCCCCAATCCGGTCTCTCCCCAGGATCTGCTCCCTCCCTCCCTCCTGCCTTTCCAAGAGGGCAGAGGGGCTGGAGGCAGCTCAGAGGGTCCCTCACTGGCAATGTGACTGCACATCAGGACTCGACTCTGACATACACGGGCACCGGAGCCAGATCGGGGGCTCCCCAGGCCTCTGTTCTGACTGCCAGACAAGAATGTCTGTCTCTGTTAATTTGACTTAAGCTCTGCTTAATTACAAACTTGGTCGCTTCTGCTCACTGCTTAGCTGCTTGTCAAGTATGTGGCACTTTTGATAATTTAAGGGCTGGAATTTAGTCTATTTTTGCCATTGAAAATCAGCCTGGAGCCAGAGTTTCCCTTTTATTCAGAAAGACGAAAGAGACAGGACATCAAAGGCGGTCCTACTGTAATTTTGTCTTTTCTGACACATTAAAAGCAGGCCCTTGCATACTGACTGCTTGGTGTCATTGGAAACCTCTACCAGGCCTGAAAATAGGAAGTCTGGTGCTATTATATTATTAGTTTTTATCTTTCTGTTCCCAGCCTTGTCCACAAACTTACCAGAAATATCGGAGGCAGCCTGGAGAGCGCCCAGAGGCCATGGAGCCCAGGACGGCCTTGAATGTTTGTCTAAAATCAATTTAGTTGCACTTACAATTCTATGACCTATTTTCATTTAAAGCAACTTTACTCAGTACCTCAGGGATACGGGTGAGACTTCACAGGGATCACACAAATGGGAAGATCTGGTCCCCGTCCACAGGGACGCACTCAATCTGACCTCAGTCCCCATAACCAAGGTGTGCAGAAAATGAGTGAATGAGGGGCATGAGGACAAGAGGGATGAGCCAACCTGAAGGATGGATAGGTAGGCACCAGGATGCAGGATGCAGGTAGATCTCACAACAGAGAAAGCAGCATGTGCAGGGGCCCGAGACAGTTGCAGCATGCAGAAAAAGGAAAGCTCAGCACGGCTGTGTGAATGGGGCAGGCAGGCCAGGGAGGGCATGGAGGCTAGGGCTCTGAGGGGAGGGTGAGAGTGTACAGGTAAAAAAAGTGAGGCTCATCCTCTATGGTTAAATCAGATATCAGGGGAGCTGGGGATGTAGCTCAGTGGCACCGCGCCTGCCTGGCAAGTACGACATCCTGAGTTTGATTCCCGGGACCAAGAAAACACAAAATGAAAAATAAATCAGATATTAGGGGAAAACTCAAAATCACTTGATAAGGCTGGGGCCATACAAATAACAGCTCAAAACTACTGAGCTCTTATTTGCACATTCGAAGTGCCTTACATGATGGTAAATTACCTGTCCAAGATAATTTAGTTGGGAAGAGGGAGAGCAACCTGCAGACTCCAGAGGCTGCCCTGAACTGCCATGCTGCCATGTCAGGGCTTGACACATGTGGAAAGAGTTTGCCGCTACAGACGGACTTGGCAAACTGTAAAGTGCTTCCCGAATGTAACCCTTGCTGTCTATGTGTTTTGTTACAAGAAGCCCTAAACAGGAGATCTTTTCCTCAGCCCATTTCCCCAGGCTCAGCATAGCAAGCAGGAAAAATCACTCAGGATGAAAGCAAGGAAGTCCAGGCTTCCTCTCATGAGTCACAGTGCTGGACAGAAGAAAAAGAAAATCGAATCCGCAGTCCTTAGGAAAGCTTAGGCTCTGCTGGCACCTGCTGGTGCCCATGGCAGATATTCCAGCTTTGCTTCACCCAGGAATTACCTCCTGGAAGATAAATACCCCAAGATGATTTTATGTGTGAAGGGACTGGGGTAGGAGAAGGTTGAAGCTAGGAGACATTTTTCTCACTCAAAAAGCTATTGTGCATCTTGGGAAAAACTTTCATCCTAAAATTCACTAACAGTAACAACTACTGAGTACCATGTGTGGGCATGAGCATCTCATACACCTTCCCCAAGAGCAGTACCCTCTTCTTTCTGCAGGCATCATCCTCCTTGGTTCTGAAGTGCAGACCGCCAAAGCGTCACATTTGATTTCACCAAGATCAAGTAACTAAAAAGTGCCATCATAATTTACCAACAAAATCCGATTTAATTCATGCTCTTTTTACACTACTGGGTTGTTTTTAAGTTCAGAGCCTAATTCTTCTGTTTGTTATGTCTATGATCCTGGCACCACCAGGAGCTGCTTTCTGATTCATTGGTGGGTTCATGTCTGTTGTCATTTGTGTGTGTCCCCCAGGATTCATGTGTTAGAAAACCAGTCCCCACTGAGGTAGTATCGGAATGTGGAACATTTAAGGGATAAGTAGGTCACTAAGAAGGATTAATGTGCTTCTTGAGGGACTGGGTTAGTTACCACAAAGTAGGTTGTTATAAAGCAAACCCAGCCCCCACCCCGCATCTCCACTGCATGAGGCCACCTGCTCTTCATTTTCTACCAAGTTTGATGCAGCACCAGGCCCTCTGAAGCTGAACAGATGCTAACACCATGCTTGTGAACATCCAGCCTCTAGAACTATCATCTAAATCAATTTATTTTCTTTATAAATTTCCTAGTCTCTGGTATTCTATTATACACTGGAAAACAAACTAAGACAATCCTCTGGTTTAACGTGGTTGCACTGAATTTTTTTCTGCATTCTGAAGAGAAACATACACACACACACACACACACACACACACACACACGCCATGTTTATGGAGATCCTGGATAAAAGGGTCAGTCTGAACACATGAATAATGTAACTAACTTTAGAACCTGAAGACTGCTCCCTCATACAATACATCTCTGAACTTCATGGCTCCAAACAAAAACAAGGTGTCCTCTGAACTGGTTTCTAAACTTGCAAGTATGAGAAACCTCTGTCCTAGGTTACTTGCAGATTAATCTTCACACCTTGAGAAATCCTCTTCACCCTGAGTGTGAACCACTTGGAATTTAAAGAAATCAGAGCTACCAGCTTGAACCACAGAAAACTGCCAGACTATTTTGACCTACACAAATAAAAACCACAAACTGATGGAATTCAACATTTATGCAGACATTTAATAAGACAATTCCATTATCACTGCAAAGTGATTGGCCAAGACCACCCTGGGTCAAACATCAGCAGACATGTACAAGAATCACTTGACTGTTAAATATGCAGACTCCTGGGCCCACCCCTAGAAATGCTGGAGTTAGGGTGGGGTAGTTAAGGAACTTGCATAAGAAGCTCCCAACTATACCAATGCAGAGTGGAAACATCACTCTAGATTCCCCCGGACCAAAGAATTTTCCATCCTTGTGTGTTCAGAAGACACCTCTTGATGCTACAGTCTCTGAGGTCACCCTCTGCATGCCATAGACAGGCCATTTCAAGGACTTCTGCCTGAAACATGGACAAACCCTGGAAGGTGCAGTTTCAGATCTCGCCTCTGTAACTTTCAGCTGTGTGATACCTTTAGAGTACTAGCATTTTGTTTTAATGACCTACCTCTAATTCTCCCTCTCCCTTTTTAAAAATTTTGTTTTGTTGCCTGAAATTAATGACTGTTGCAAAGGGACCTGGGTCACTTGTTGAATGGCTGCGTGTGGGTGACGGGCCCAGCCCCCATGCTGTACGCTCCAGGAGAGAATTACCAGGCTCCACTTGTTGGTTTAGACACTATTTATAAGCATGCCCATCTCCCACACTGAAGTTCCAAACCAAACCTCATTATTCCCACTATGTTTGTTTTGCTGCAGAATGGTAACATTTACATGGAAATGAGCCCTTTCTCTATCCTGTAATTTGGAGTGTTTAGTTTTTCTTTTTGGATTTCTTTGATGCTGCTGAAGAAGGAAGTCGGCAGGAATCTGGAGAAAGGAAGAGAGTGGGCTGCGGGGGATGGAGGAGGCAGCCACGTGGTCTGCTTCTCTTTCTCTTGGTCCTCACCACCTCTTCCCTTAGCAGCACTAAGCTATCTCCTTCCTGGCTCTGCATTTTCACCTTGTCAAATTGAGCAGAAATGTCAGCATTTAAGGTCGGAGGTGTAGCTTTACATGGATGCGAGATGGGACCACGTGCCTCCTTCTCTCTCAAGGCCTTGTTTCTGTATGAACACTGACACTGCTTAGCAAGATGATCTGTAATGCAGTTACTTTCCTGAGCCCAGTGGGCTGTCCTGCGTCCCACAGTGAGATGAGAAAAGAACAAGCCCTTTACTAATCAGGTGACTTTGAGTACGCCATTTAACCCCTCTGAGGACAGACCACAGAAATGATTCATACCTTCCTTTTTCTTTCTCTTGTGAAGTTTAAGTTTCTCCTTCATATCTAACTCATAAAAATAATAGTCAACATGTGTTCTCCAAGAAGTTCTTGAGTTCCAGAGATGAGGCCTTTAGTATATAGGACTCTCCAGAGAGTTTTCAAGGCTTTAAATTCTCCCATATCCCTACCATACCAAGTACCCCCAGTACCACACCCACTAGCCCCAATTTAACTGCAACCTTCCAACCTTCTAAGTTTATCTTTCCTCTTCCCTTTATATCTTGCTGGAGGGTTCTATATGAAATATAATTCCACTTTGAGGTATACATGCTAGAGAATCACCTGTGAACATCTACAACAAGACTCAGAAAAAGATGCCTTACTCAGAAGGATACACTGAAGCCTAGAGCACCATAATATACAATATGAAACAAATATCCACCAACTTAAAAATACACACACACACCTGGGAAGTCCATTTACTGGAATATGTAGAAGTTCAAAAGACTGAGGCAGATCTATATGAACTATGAACACTGATTGATTGGTGAGATATATTATTGAATAAAAGAAGTAGGCTCTAAAATGATATACATAGTATGCTATCTCTTATGTAAAAAATAAACTATACATATTCTAAATATACACACACACACAAATACATATAAATGCATAGCAAAAGTTTGAAAGGACATATACCAAACTGGTAACATTGTTTACATCCAAGAAGGGGATAGTGAAGGCACTTTAGATTATGTGAAATATTTTAATATTTTTATTCATATATTACTTAGTAAGTTTCAAATTAATTTGAATAAATACAGACATGCTAAGGTATATGAAAATAGCACAAAGGTCAGGGAGGAAGAGCTTCTTGTTGTAAAGTTTTGATATCACACATGAAGTAGTATAATATTATTTAAAGATGATTATTTAAAAGAAATAATAAAAAAGCTGAGGAAGGAGCACAGCAGCATAGCACCTGCCCGATATACACGATACCCTGGATTTAATCACCAGTGGCACAAAAAAGAAAAACAAAAGTAAGAAGCGATAAAGATGAATGTTAAAGATGAACATTTTAATCCTGAGATAACCATATCCAAAAAAGCAAAGATGAAATAGAATCATAAAAAGGTATTCAGTACAAAAGCAGGGAGGCAGAGAAGAGAAAAAGAATAAAGAACAAATGTAACAGAAACAACAACTAGCAAATGGTAAATTTAAATATAACTACATCGATACCAACGGTGTAAACAGTCTGCACGCCCCATGTTAAAAGACAGAACTTGGCAGATTGGACTAAATGGAAAGGTCTCACACTTTCTGTCTAAACAAAGTCACTTTAAATTTAAAGACACCTGAAGCAAAAGGCAAAAGCCAGCATTTAAATAAATACCTACCGGGTAGCTTTTCACCTAAAAAGACTACAGAGTGACAAGCGGCCCAACAGTAGAACCAGGGTGCAAAATTGAGGAAAAGCCTCATGATTTTGAAAGAAGACAGTTCATAAGCAAATACAATTACACGCAGAGGTGTTAGCAGCATCTTATAATATTAAAAACTTAGAAACAGTGTAACAGAGAAAAATGGAATGCTAAACGTTAAAAATTGTATTCAGGGCTACTGTAAAATGTAGAAAATGCTTTCCTACATATATTATTATATAATTATTATATATAATTTAAATAATGTAAAACATGCACAGCAAAGTTGGGAGGAAATGTATCAAAATGTAGCAGGAAGTGTCTTGCAGTTAGGAATCTAGGGCTTTCTTCCATCCACTACTCTATTTGCTATATGATACTTATGCAAGAGGAAGAAAGCCTGTCCAAAAAATCCAAATGACAGTACTTCGTTCCACTTGTAATGAAGACATCAAAGAGTTCCCAATATAGGGTCTGTCATGCAGGAAGACCTCAATAAAAGATGGCTGTGCCAACATCTGAGTTTCTGTGGGGCAGCTCCCTGGACTGGGCCCTGAAGCTCCATCCTGTAAGCCAGGCGACTCACCTCCAGCCCTGGGAGACGCCATCCTGGGTTCTGCAGTGCATCCCCCAAAGGTATCTCAGCCTCCTCAGAAGACAACTCACATCTAGCCACTGACAGCTTCTGGCCACTGATAGGTTTCCCTGATGATTCCCCAGACACAGTCTCAGGCCACATCCCCAGGCTGTTGCTCTGACCCCAAAGACTGCTGGTAGAGGCCCTCACCCAAATATTCTGCCCATTTGCTCCTTAGCTTCCTCAGTGGAATATCAACGAGGCAGGAGGCACCACGTCAGTAGTGACATGGAGAGGAGCCCTATCCCTGCGGTCAGGGAAGCTCGCAAAGTAACCCAGCACAACACAATGAAACAAGAGCTGGGACTGGGGAAGCCAGGGCCTCAGTCCCTTCTGGGGAAGGTCAGGAAAGTACTCCCAGGACAGCTCCTTTCCACAGCAGTGAGGAAAGCAGAAAAGAGGGTTGGGATGCAACCATCTGAAGCTTTGATGGTGAAAAGACCCCATCTACACAACGGTTTCTTTGAGGAGGGGGCAGTCTAGCAGATCTGTTGAGTGGGAGAGGCAGAAGTTTGAGCAAAGTGAAGATTCAGTAAGAGCTAAAGGAAGGATGTACAGTGTCAGCTCTACCAGGGAAAGAGCTCTCTTCTCATTCCTGGTATGCTCCACATGCTGGGGACAAGGACAAGCCTACCTCGCTCAGAGATATGCCTGGTTGTGACAGAATGTGGAGTGTACAGGTGACTTGGACTTTTGCTGACAACCTTCTTGCCCTTGCTCTTGTGTCCTGGGACAAAGTCACTGAAATAAACATACTATTTCCTCAAGTTACTTTTTGTAAAAGTCTACTTTGCATGGGGCAAAAGTTAGTGGTCTTGTTTGCCAGAGTGTCAGCTAAGTCCCTAGCCTGGGAAGGTGACTTTGGTTCTGAAGGTCCCTAACTTCACTCTCCTTCCTGATGCACCTGTGCTTTGACTCTCCAAAGCATCTCTTATCCTTTGGGCTACATTCTTGTTTCGATTTCCCCCCACCCCCTTGGGTCCCAAAGCTTAGAGGAATACAGCTTCTGCTGGCTCAGATCACTCCAGGACTAGGGAATCTCTTGGCCTCAACCATCTTTCTGGACAGTTCAATGCTAGAAAGAATTTCTAAATTCATTCTCAAGTTCATATCCATAATATTTCTAAAGTGGAAAGTCAGAGGTGGCACTGTCATTCTTTGGTGAGTTTTTTCCCTCTGGAGGGAATAGGGACAAGGTTTAAAGCTGAAGAAACAACAGAATATTTCTTAGTTGCACTTGTACTGAAGAGGAGAGTCCTACAGGTTACACAAGAAAAAAGAAGAGCAGTGGGGAACCTCTACCAAAGACGGTGGTGGGAACATCTTCCAAGAAAAGAGTAGCCCAGAGCTCGCTGTGCAGAGAGGGGAAACTTCTGAAGACAGCTATGTTTCTAATCCAGGGTCTCCCAAGTCTTCGGGATGTAGAGGCTCCTAAGGACTACATGCCATTCCTATGAAAGTTGACCCTTGTATTTCAGAAGGCTTAGAGGGCTGTGGGTCCATGCTTAACAGCAACACATGCTAGGGAGTAGTCGCAGAATTGAGAGCGTGTCTGTGTTGTTTTAAAAGAGATCTTTTCCTCTTTATCTTCTCCCAAATTTGGACATCTGCACTCTGCACCTTCCACCTGGGCTGTGAGCTTCCAGACAGCAGAGCTAAAGAAAGAGCATCTACGTACATGTTTCCACATGTTTGGCTGACCATGGCATCTCTCCAAAGAGAGACAGAACGCAAAGGACACAGAGAGGGAGAAAACTTCCAACTGCAACCACAGTATGAGGGAAAGCAGGGTCCTCAGCAGACACTGCCACCCAGAGCAGGTTACAGTGGACAAACGTTATAAGTAGCCAGTGCCTGAGACTGTACCAACAGAAACCAGTCAAGGCGGGGTTTTCTGAAGGTAAGTTCTCTGGCACAGACTGGCAGTCGTGGAGCAGAGATGGTTCATGGGAAGAAGTGACAGATACGTGAAGTGAATTAGAAGGATCCATGGAGTGGATGAGATATTGTCAAGAGATGAGAGTTTAAGGTCTTAACAAAGGGTAAGTTGTGTGGTAGATGGGGTCTCCTTGGGAGGGGGTCTAGTATCTAAGTGCATTCTAGGGAAGAGGAGAAAGGGCCAGTGGTGAGGGGAAAAGATGGCCCCTAAAGATGCTAGGCTCTAGAAGGAAAAGGAAACCAGACACCCAGGGCTAAGACTGAATAAGGGCTCTGGGAGTGAGTGGTGGCAGCAGGAACTTCATCCTTTGGCTGAAACATGGAAAACCTGGGGAGGAGGGTGAAAGACTAGGAGAGAGGCGGGCAAGTCAGGCTCCCACAGCAAGGGAGGCGGGACCACCCAGGCTACGGGAAAATGTGGGCAAAGAAGCGGGAGCCAATGGCAGAGCCTCTGGTGGCAGGGATGGGGCCAAGGACTGGGTGAACAGACTGAGGAGGGAGTGGGGCCCTTCGTGAAGGGCAAGGCACAATGAGACAGAAACAGACTGGAGACCAGAGCCAGGTACGAATGAGGGAGATGGGAGCCAGCAGGGTCTGAGACCGAGAGGCCAAAATAGGCCAGAGGTAGGAAGGGCTGGGACATAGGGACTGTGGGTGCCAGGGTGTGAGAAGGCAGAGACAAGAGCTGGGGAACCAGCCGAAAAGGATTCGGAGGGAGCTTCCCAGACTTCCCCAACAGAAAGCCCCTGGCCAGTCATGCTTTTGCACGCCTGCTGCCAGGATCTTGACCCAGTTACCAAAGCTGCCTGAAGCCAGAAGCTTGCCTAGGGGCTGCAGTTTCAGCCAGGAGCAGAGCAGGAACGAGAGGGCCTGGCAACAATGGGACCACCTGACACACACTGCCCCTTTGCGCACTGTCCCTTCCCATGTTCCACAGTTTAGACAGCGCTCCTATCCCTCGCCCAGGGCCTTTCTTCCTCATTAGGTTCCTTAGGGCTCCTCGTCCTGCTAATACCTTGGAGCAGGCCGCTGCCCTGATGCAGTACTGAGAAACCTTGTTTTCTAAAACCATGTTGGAACAGGGGCCTGGGTTTTAGATCATTTCAGTAAGAACAAAGCCTCCCACTCTTGGCTGCAGGATCTAATTCACTTCAACACAGAGAAGCCGCCTTGACTTTCTCTCAGGTGCAGGTTCTGATAAGAAGTTTTGGTACATAACAATATGCATCTTAACTTGTAGCCTCTGAAACAAGGAGATTTCGTCTCTCCTTCACCATCAGGCCAGTATCATCCCCTGATCCACAGCTCTGTCTTGCTTCACAGGTTAAAATACCATTTTACCTGAATGCTGCCCTTCCCCAAATCGTGCCGTAGCCTTTTCTTTTTGTGGTGGCACACACCCACGGTCTCTCTGCTGTGTCGCCCTCTCACTGCAATGAGCCAGTGAGCCTGACTTTGCCAGACTAAAAGTTGCTCCGGGAGACCTGAGGCTGCTTAGTAGGAAGTTTAAGATTCCTCCAGGAGGCCATGGACCGGCCTCTTTGACTCAGTCATAATGTGCGTCTCTGAGACCTTTTTTTGTTTTGCTTTGGTCATGGCAGCAGTGGTCCTGGGAAATTGAATGCAGGGCCTTCACACAGCTACCTCTCTACCCCTCCACCCCTTTTTTACTTTTTATTTTGAGACAAGCTCTCTCTAAGTCACTAAGTTGCCCAGGCTGAGCTCAAACGTGTGGTCCCCCTGCCTCAGCCTCCCAGATGGCTAGGATTATAGGTGCACCCAGCTCTGAGACCCCTGAAGCCTCAGGATGTTCAAAGTCTGGCTTAGATTGTGTGGTTTTGTGATGAATTGAGAACCTGGTTGTCTCCTTAGCCCCGCAGTGTCAATTTCAGTAACAGCTGCACAATTGGTCTCTGGAATTTTTGTTTTCCAGTCAGCGTCCTGGTGAAATTTGGCATTTAACTCCATCCCCTGACTTAGGTTTGCCCAGGCTTCTATGGGAGGGAGGAAGTGGTTTTGGAAAAGATCTTGACACACATTCCGTGAGAGGTGGGTGCTGACATCCAAGGTCAGCAAGTAGAGGCCACTTGACCCTGGAGCCGGGGGCTCAGTGTCCGAGTAGTGTTTTCTCTTTGACCAACAAGCAAGCAATTGCTGGCAAGCTTGTCTGGTAATAGGACTGCGCTCCCTCTGGGCATCACTTCACTGAGGAAATATTAGAGCTAGAGTAGCCACTTGAAGAACTTGGACAGAAACAAAAATGTTCATTTGCAAAGTGCTTATAGCAAAAAGAGAGGACATAGGTTTCCCTTCCCTTGTCATTCGGTGGTGATTAATCTGCACTGGCCTTTAATGTTTGTCTTGATAAAACTGTCAAAGTCTGAGTTCTTGTTGAAACAAGTGATGGTGACCTATGCTTCTGTGTCTCTGTATATATGAGAAGAGTTTTCCGACTCTAAATTTTCTCCCTTCTCCCTACAAAGGGAAAGTGATCCTTTACCATGATCATTTCATAATTGTCAGAAAGCATTGCTTTTGCTTTGTTACCATGCTTCTATTGGTTTTATGGGACAAGAATGGTCAGGTGTAGTGGTGCACTCTTGTAATCCCGGCACTCAGGGGGCTAAAGCCAGTCTGGACTATATAGTGAGACCCTGTCACAAAAAAAAAAAAAAAGAAAGAAAAGTATCACGGTTAGAACAAATTTAAGATTATAAGATATAAAAATGTGTTTAAATTATAGGACAAATGTCTTTCAAAGGTTTTTGGTCTTTAAAAATTATTATAATACTACAGATCATGAGAACTTAATATTTTATTCAAAATTCTAATATCCAAGTAGTTAAAAATTTTTTGTTTTTGTTTTGTTTATCTTTTGGAGATAGTTTCACTCTGTGATTTAGGCAGGTCTTAAACTCACTTTGTAGCCCAGGTTGGCCTCAAACTCCCAGCCTTCCTATTAGTTAAAACTTTAAAACCTCTGATGTTGACTTACTTGAATTATATAGATAGATAGATAGATAGATACACACACAAAAACATATACATATTGAATATATTTATATATATATATATATATATATTTCAAGTAAGTCAACATATATATAAAATTTCACTAGATGGACAATGTATAAGCAAATAAAAATACAACATATATATAGTTTGAATTTATTCTTAGTCATATACTTTATATAGGGTCTATACATTAATAGAATGTGTAAATGCACTCAGGTGATGTATTTATTCTGCCTCCTTAAAATGTGAGCAGTAATCTAAAGTGTATATTCATACTGTTGGGGATCACTACAAAGTGGCTCTGAGCGGGATTTAATATTACCCAATTGGCTTTCATGTTTACTTGTGAGTTGTCTGAAGCTTAGGCACCTTCTCTGACAAGGCTGCAGCTAAAGATATTTGGCTCCAGCCCCAGTTAACTACAAGGAGACTGCAGCTGCAGGCCCCACATTCCTACAATAAATACCAACCTAAAGATAAGGTAGTTCTCCTGACTGACATAATTGACTACTTGGAAAAATTCTCCCAATGTCCTGTGAGATTCCCGCATTTTGTTGAATATCCTCCTTTGTTTGAAAACCAAATAAATCCGGGCCACCCAGAGGAGTCTTGGGCTAAACTCAGAGAATACTGAAGCTGTAAGAGAGTCAGGCCCTCCTGGAGCCCTGAAATCATTTCCGTTGTCTCATTTATTCAAGCCTTCGCTGTCCACTCACTTGGGAGATTGCAGGCCTGATCAGCCTGCAGTAACTTGGGGTTATTTAACCCGGTTTTCAATATCATACAACTTAATTAAGAGGTGTAAGGCCCTGCGATTGATCCCTGGCACTACCAGAAAAAATATGCAACTTGTTAATACTTGGCTTTTTGCTTTTAATTTCCTTTGTGTTTCTGGAGAAAACAAAAATTAGTTGTCTTGACTAACTGTGGTAATTTATAAAAATGATTTAAACTGTATGTGCTATAATTACAGAAAAGTGAGAATGTATATGCAAGATAAGGAACTTGGCTTGTTTATTAAGGAATTACTTTACTAGAATAGCAAGTCAAGGCAATATGCACATCTGTTTTAATATCCTAAGATAAATTATATCTTAAAACTAAAACCTTAGTGTTCATTTGTGTATATTTTCCTGATAAAAGGTACATTAATAATTGTTTTAAATCATATACATGTTTAACAGACAAGATTAAGGATATATTCCAGGTAGGTGGGTTTATTCTGTTAAAACACCTTGTGAGACTTTTTACACATATTTTAATACAGATGATATACAAAAAAGTAAAAACAGTGGCTATATTCCACAAAATGACCAAGTTATTTTTGTGTCTAGATAACAGAATTTTTTTTGAATCATCAAAATGTTTTTCTTCTTCTCTATTCTTCTAGTATTATATTGAACCACTTTAAAACAAATTTCCTTATTTTTAAAGTTACTAAATCAGATAACAGAGAAAAACTGCCATCAAGCTATGTGAGACTGTGTGAGACTTGTAAGCTAGTACAACCAGTACAGAAATCAGTGTGGAGATTCCTCAAAAATTAAAACTAGAAATTCCACTTGACCCAGGTTTTCCCTTCTAAGAATGTTCCAGAAAGAGTTAAAGATATCATATGACAGTGACACATAGACACCCATGTCTATATCAGCACAACTCATAATAACTAAACCTTGGAAGCAGCCTATGTGCCCATCAACAGATGAACGGACAAAGAAAATATGATATGTATAGACAATGGAGTACTACTATGCCGTAAAAAAGAATAAATTTGAATTACTTGTAAGAAAATGGATGCACTTTGAGACCATAATGTTGAGTGCTCACTTCAGCAGCACATATACTAAAATTGTTAAGTGAAGTACATCAGACACACAAATTTAAATAGTCCCTGGCTTCTCTTATATGAAAAACTCAACATGTATGCCAGGCTAAAGGAAGCCTGTGAGGGGGGAAAAATGTATGCCAGGCACGGTGGTGCACACTTATAATCCCAGCACTCAGGAGGCAGAGGCAGGAGGACCACTGCATGTTTGAGGTCAGCCTGGGCTACATAGTGAGACCCTATCTCAAAAAACAAAAAACAGAAAGCAAAAAACAAAAAGAAAAACTGAACATGCATATAAGAGAAAAAAGACACTGTACTCCAACATGGACAATACATCTAAGAGTAAAGCTTGATTTAGCATCATTGTCTTATGTGTTTTCTGTGTTTGTTTTCAGTTTGTTTATTTGTTCTTGCCTAGTAGTCTGGTTGTTAATCTGTATATATGATACTTAGCTGTCTAAGGATTTATAAGATAAATGAATGAACCTGATGCTAGCAAAATAAAAAGGAGGTGGGGAAGGGGAAAAGAATCGAGATGTGTTGTGTACATGTACTAATTCCCTACAATAATTGGAATCATTATGTGCTGCAAACAGGCACTAATAAAAATTTTTAAAAGAAATATGACTGTAATAAATGTTTTTTTTCCTTTCATGTAGGAAGATGTTACTTATGTCTACTAAACATGCACTATTAAGAGGAAAAAGAAAAGGAAAATGTGGAAAATGTGTTATTTACACACAGTAGAAAACAATTCTGCCATAAAGGAATATAAACTTCAGTCATTTCTAGGATAATGGATAGACCTTGAGAACATAACATTAAGTGAAATAAATCGGATGCACAAGTTTAAATATCATGATTTCTCCTATCTGAGAACACAGAGTAAAACTAAACAGCAAAATTAAAGATACTGCTCGGTGTGGTGGTGCACACCTGTAATCCTAGCACTGGGGAGGCTGAGGTAGGAGGATCACCACAAGTTTGAGGCCAACCTGGGTTACATAGTGAGTTCAGACCAGCCTGAACTACACAGTGAGACCCTGTCTCAAAACACAAACACAAAACCAAAAAGATACTAAGAAGTAGCGAGATAGAGTGTTCTCAAAGAGCAAGGGGATTCACAGTGGCAGGGAGAGGGAAAGAAGGGGTAAGGGATGAACAAAAGGAATCCAGATGTGCTATACACATGCACCAATTATGAGGAGGTTGCCTGGCAGAGACCGCACACAGGGCACATAGAAGAATCCTAACAAAGCAAGTGATGGCATGCAGGGGCACCTTCCTGATGGGTTTCTGCCTAAATAAAAATTTTGCTGTCATCATACCAGCTAGCCAACACAGAACCAGCCACCAGAGGCCATGTGACAAGCCCCGCCTTCCTCCTCTCCAGTCAAATTACAACTTCCTACTTCCTTTTTACAACATCCTGTTTCCTTCTTCCCACCCCCTGCCCAATCACTCTCTGCTACATCACGCAGACCGCCCCCTAAACCTCGCCCTTAGCCTGGCCCTATATAGCCATTGTTGGCCCAGCCAGGTCCTCAGAAGCTCCATGTCACCCCTCTCTTCTGTGGTCTTCCGCATGCCAGCAATAAAGGCATTTTTACTTCGTTCTGTTTTTACTTGTGCCAAGAAAAACCTAACACTTCCACCCAAACCTATCAGGACCGAGTTGGTGATTTCGTGCCGAACCTGACAAAAGGACCAGAAACAAACTACCGCTGCTGCTTTCATACCTGCATTTTCTTGCTGTGCATTTTCCTGTGTTCTTTCTTCTTTGCCCACCTAAGCTTTAAATTGTTGACCTGTCTTCTCTATCAACTGAGTAAGAAGGACCATACTGGGTACTATTAACCAGTAACATAGTAAATTACACTTCTCAAGGATCAAGACATAAACCAGGCTCATGTCTTTATGCTTCATACTCTTTTTCACAGCCTTACTCACTCTTTGGTAGGAGGTCAACATAAGGCTGTCATTTGCTCTTGATTTAGCTAAATCATGCAGTGATGCTGTCTGTCAAGTTTGTGTATACCTTCTCTTTGGTGGTCTCGGCCCCAACTTTCTGCACTACCGATTTCTTGGAATTAGCTAACTTCCTAAGTAACTTATTGGTAACTTCTTATTCAGCCATGAAGTGATTTTGAGATGACAAGTATTGTCATAACTCAAACAAATAGAATTCTAAAGTCCCCTGTCAAAACATACATTGGTAGGAAGCTTTCAGACTCAACAAGAATAAACTCAAAAACCTTTTGTGAAAATTGGGTTCTTCTAACCAAGTTTTCTCAAAGGAAAGCCAGTGATGGGGAGGAGAGGAGTGATGATGAGATGTTTTGAGAAAATAAGACCTAATGAGAGGACATAAAACAGTAAGAATTCAGGGGAGGCAGTGAGCTTCCCCAAGTTACTCAATGGAGGGGCAAAAAGGGTCAACAAGGCTCTGGAGGGGCCAGTGTGTTCTAGAGTGTGTGGATGGACTGGAACTTGTGCCCTTCTAGAATCCAGTGAGAAGATAGAAGATCAGAGAAGGAAGTTAGGGATGGGGTATCCTAAGGCAGAGAATGAGATAATTCACTTGGGGGAACACAGGGAACCATGGGACTCAAATTTAAATTGTTGACACCTGTCTGTTAACTGTGATACCTCTAAGGCAGCAGCACCTTTCACAGGCTCCTGAAAACAACTCAGTGTCAGCTTCCACGGCCACCATGTTGCCCAGCTCACACAGGGCTCTTGTCAAAATGGCTGCCACAAATGCTTGTAAACAAGGAGCTTAACCGAGGTGCTACAGAAGACAGGAGAAATGACCCAAAACTAAGAGAACTTGGGGGGGGGCAGTGCTGAGCACAGCAGAAAATATGACATTCGCTCACATTCCGCAGCGTTTCTCTTATCCCTTGCCCTAAGTCTTTTTTTCTACATTCCCTTCCCTAGGTGTTTCCCTGCCAAGGTCAGCCCCAGCCCCTGAAACTGCCTAATTGTCCCAGGAAAAAAAGATAGCGGAAAAGAAGATGTTAACGGCCTGTGCTTCAGGAAAGCGTGTCCCCTGCCATCGCAGACTCTTTCGGTCAAACTCTCCCATTTGGGAAACCAAGAGTCTAGGTGACACGCGAAGAGAAGAGGACAGTAACGTTTTAGCAGGCTGCACGGCTGCCGTCTTGGGGAGGCTCTTGGGAGACTCAGACTCTGAAAGTGCCAGTCATTACACAAGATGAAATGCTCCATGACTGTAACAGTAGGGCCTTTCATAGACATAATCTCAAGTAACCCTCACAACAATCCTGTGAGGTGTGGAAGCTCGGTGTTACCTCAGACGAGGCTGAATCCTGGGGAAGTTAAAATGCTTGTCCAAAATCAAGACCTCAGGTTCTGCCTCCAAAGCCAACAGTAGTTCCAATTCCAATGTCCCACGCTGTACGCCCCCTACTGGACAAAACTCACGGCCGAGCTCAGTCTTTTGTGAATGGTGAGAACAAGCTTCCTGTAGACCTCTCTCCTGAGAGCTGTTTCTAATAGGGACCTGCTCTAGGAATGGGTGTCTTCCTTCAGGCAAAGATGAGACAAAGATCAACCCCGGACAGCCCAGGATTTGTTAGGCAAAAACCTTACCTCTTCATGCTATACCTTTTTTCCTCTTTTAAGTGCATTGATTCGAGAGTGTAGACCAAGTGGTAGACCACTCTTCATGGGTAATCTGATTTTCTATATTGAATGAATACAGCTCTGTGATCCATCCCTCTTATCACTTTACAGTGGATACCAATATTTTTATTATCCTTTCTTTGAAAATTTCAAGAAATATTTTCTATACGTCATACTCAACTGGATTTTTTAAATCTCTACCTTCACTTATGCTGACATGAAGGCCACCTAAGGTGAAAACTCTCAGCGGTGTCACTGGGCCAAGGCTTTCCCTTGCGTTAGGGCTGACAGGAAGAACAACGTGTCAAGCCTTTGAAAGGCTCATCTCAGACACTGGAGCCCAAAACCTGTCACCAGTGACCATGTCCTATGTGACATGCCCCTTCAGGCCTGTCAGCACAGGTAAACAGCACAGATTCCAAGGCCTGGGGGCATGTCACATAGCACATGGTCACTGGTGACAGGTTTTGGGTTCCAGGGTCTGAGATGAGCCTTTCAAAGGCTTGACACGTTGTTCTTCCTGTCAGCCCTAACACAAGGGAAAGCCTTGGCCCAGTGACACCGCTGAGAGTTTTCACCTTAGGTGGCCTTCATGTCAGCATAAGTGACTCTCGAAAGGTGAAAAGAGATCTAGGAAAAAGTCCAGCTCTCCTAAGGTCTGGCCCTGGGGTTCCCTTACCAGTTTGGTATGTCTCTTTTCGCAACTGCTGATTGCATGCTGGTTCCTCTATAAAGAGTAGAGGAAGAGTAAAAGGAGCTTCTCACATTACACAGACAGTACAGATGAAACAAGCGCACAGGACTCACAGAGCTGTCTTGAGCAAAGCTTTTCTGAAGAGCAAGAACATGCTCTCACGTCTGGGCACTGGAGTCCTAGACTCACATCACGGAGCTCCAGACAGTGACAATGTTCCCAAAAATAAGAAGAGCCCCTAAACAGAAAAGCAGACACACAGTCTCTCTGCACGGCAACCAACCTAGCGGAGCCTTCCACTTCCCATAGGCCTTCCAGATCCATCTTAATCTGGATTTTACTATTTTTCAAGTTCATCTTCTTTTATCAAATTGATATAGGGGAAAAATATGTAACTCCTCACCTGCTAGATATCAGCTACGCAGAGTTCATGTTCCCTGAAGTCAAAGAATGAATTCTAAGCAACAATGGAGATTAAGAGTAGGAAAATTCCTATTCCTGGGGGAAAGGAATAACTCCTGAGAGGCAGCAGGGTCCCAAATGTGTTGCCAACAAGACCACTTCTCTGACAATGTTTTTATAGAGCTAAATCACAAGGTGGGTCAAAACTGTAATCAGCCGAGGTTACAAGTATAGCTGCTGGGCTAATATTGATCCAATAGTAGCAAGGGAATATGCATGATGTCATTAACCTCGGTCAATAATCTGTAGTCTTAGCCTTGTGTTTAGTCTTAGTCTAAAGACTAAATAGTTCTAGTCTTACTCTTAGTGGGTGGGAGAGGATACTCACACCTGAGATAATGCTTTATGTCATGGGAAATCTCAAAAGGGTGGTGTCCATAATTTTAAACTTCCTTAGGGAAGTATGTAAATCTGGCCATTGTTATTTTAATCTTCTGTAGATGTGCCAGGAGCCAGTCCTTGATGTGTTCCTTCTGCACTGACTTCCTTAAGGCGCAGCCCTATAATGTTTCTGCTTAACCTAGCTGTTGTGAGACCGTCAGTACACTGGAGTGCAGTTTTGCCGTTATTCTACCTACAACCCAGATACTAGTTTGGCCTTTGCCTCTTGGTCTTCTCAGCTTCAGCCCAGTATAGCCTTTGAAAATCTGAAGCTCTTCTAGGGATTTTTTTGCCAGTTCCCAGGAATTTACATCTTCCAGATTTCCTCTGTTCTCCACTTTAGCTTCCAAATTTGAAGCTCTTCTAGGGATTTTTTTGCCAGTTCCCAGGAATTTACATCTTCCAGATTTCCTCTGTTCTCCACTTTAGCTTCCCACCTTCTGTTAATTCAGCCAGAAGAACAAGTCCACCTTCATCATCAAAGAGAAAAGTTCACTTGTGAGCAATAGTGACCATGCAGCCTTTACAAAGGAGACTGAAGGGAGATGAAGAGGGCCAGCAACAGGGCAGCCCCTGGAAAACCACCTTAAAATTTCTAACTGCTGACTTAAGTGGTGAATTACTTGCTTACCTGAAACAGCCTTGACTCAAGACCCTCAATCTTTTCATACCCACAAGATGAGACTTTGCCAGAACTGACAGCAAAATTAGGCTCTGTTTTTGTTAGTCCCATCCGTCTGTTTTGTCTGGATACTGCTCTTCTTTCACTCCCCCAAGAGGCCTCTCTGGCCCTGCCTGGGTGTAGGTTTCACACCCTCCAGGGTATTCCCATTGTGCCCTGTACTTCCACTGCCTATTCTTTCTATCTTTCCTATTAATGTGTAGGTCCTGAGAGAAGTATCATCTGTTTTGTACAGTATTATACCCCAGGTTCCTAGCTTAGTACCAAACGTATGGTAGTCCTATAAAACAGGTCTATGAATATATAGATGAATGGCTGGATGGATGGGTTGCACTTGAGAATGCTGTTGAACCTCCAGATGAAGCTATCCGTTAGAGAAGTATGTGGCCACGGAGTTTAAAAGAAGGAATCCAGCTGATAAGCCGGCTAGAGTACTTGGAGTAGCAGCCTTCTCCTTGGAAAGGTGCACTTGGTAATGTACTTGAATGTCAAGAGAATCACACCATATCCTGGTTTGATGTACATCATCTTCATCCTCTAGCATAATCCTTCTCGCTTATCTTCACCTCAGCTCTTTGGTATCCACTGTCCTGAAGTCATTATCAGCCATCAACTGCTTCCCAGCTACTTTGTCACCATATTGCCCTTTTCAGGGCAAGTCGTCCCTGTTTACAGGCATGGAAACAGAAGCCACGAGGTCATCCTCCACCGTGAAACCCAAGGGTTATACTCAGTGTTACGGAAACCATGGGCTGACTCCCTCGCCCTCCATCACACCCTCCTACTACAGCAGCACTAATAAGTACAGCAGCCGGCAGCCTCATGTGGCTATTCCAGTTTAAGTAGCTACTTCAACTTTACAGTTTCATCCCTGCATTGCACTAGCCGCATTTCAAATGCTCAGGAGCTGCATCTGGCAGGACAGTGTATACAGATAGTGTTTCTCTTAGCACAGAAAGTTCTATTGGACGGCATGAATCTAGAGTGCTTCCCTGTGCGTCAGAGGTTACAAAGCTACACTTGCCCTCCTTGGCACATATACTCGGATGAGTTTGGTGCGACCAAGTGAAACAGATGCGATGATGGAGGGTCAGGCTACTTTGAGCCGCACACCAGTGTCTGCTTTCCGGCTTCCCACGTGTCAAGGACAGCTGCGTCACTAGCACTGGCCTTGCCAGCAGTGGCAGCCACTGCCAATTCCCCCTTCCTTATCCCTGGCCAGAGCTACAGTGATGGGTTCTTGGACTCAAGCTCAAGTGGCCTCAGAGGTGGTGGCTTTCCTGGTGGAAGTTATTTCTATAGCGTTGTGCGAGTCATACCTGGAGGCCAAGAGCCACAGCCAGCTCCCCCACTACCATTTTGCTAAGCAAAGTTCAGTGAGATTTTATGTGTTGAATTTTCTTCCTGCTTAAAATATCCAGGACAGATTCCAAGTCCCAAACCAAATTCTGGTTCGTGTGGTACAGAGCAGATTTACAATGCACGTCTTGCGTTGTACAAACTCGGCCGGAGCAGCCCCGCCTCCTAACAATCGGACTAGACAGCCAGCAGACCTGCGACTGCCTTCCTTTTGTTTCTCCGCCTGACTCACCTTCAGTTCCTGTTTACGCCTTTCCATATTAAACCTCATCTGTCTGCCAGAAGTAAGTATGGTCAGTAAAGCAATCTCATTCCCTGGACCACTTTAAGCACGGTGGTGGGCTACCGCTACACTATCATAAAATGCAATGTATAGAGGACATGTCTAAACCCACCATAGGGAGTAGCACTTAGATAAGAATCATGTCAGTGTAAAGCAGCTCAGCCTGACTGCTTTTTTATTTATGGCTAGATGAAATGCGCTAGAATGAGGAGTTGGAAGATTTGGTTGAAATGCTGAGGAGGTGATGATCTGAGATATGGTATGCAGCAACTTGGAGGCAGAGTGGGTCCGGGCATAGGACACAATGCGCCTGGACACTGGGCACTGGGGAATTATAATCTCTACTATGACTCTCTCTCCTTACTCACTAGACTGAGGCCTAAGCCTATGAGTGGATGCAGGTGCCTGGGAACGAGCCTGGACACATGTCCCTGTGAATCACTTTGACTCTGTGGAAAAGCACGGGTGAGTCTCAAACTACTGGAATAAAAATAAACTGCCAAATCTATGGTCACTTACAAAGTGGCCACTGCCTGAAATTACAACCTCCTGCCAGTCTCTACCAGTATGAAATGGCCAAGCCTTTCTTATTTATGAGTTTTAAACTTTAAAAGCACCGTGGTATAGTCCTTACCTGTTTTCAGAAATACAGCCTCACTCGTTGGGAGGGGCAGCATGCAGAAAAGCCTGGACTCTGGAGCCACGAAGAACTATGTTCAAATCATAGGCCCATTATTTATTATCTGAGTTTTCTCACCACTCTAAGCCTCAGTTTTCTAAATCTTAAAATAAGAGAAACCTCACTTCATAAGATTATTACAAGGGTTATACGAGAAAGCCAATTCTGTTTACTTAGGAGATTGTTAGCAAAGGAAAAGGGATGAGAAATAGTTTTACAGAGAAACTTAGCTCCCAAAAGTAAGGGACTTCTACCTACACAGCTTAGGGTCTTTGTGCTGAAAATATCATTCATTTCCTACTGTGCTCTCCTGTGATAGGTCAGGGGAAAGGATATGTTTTTGCTCTCAAAGCCCCACTATCAGCACCACCAAATAAAGAATGTAGAGGCTTGTTTCTTTGCCAGTAATGTTCAGGTTGGTGTTTTTTCTCCACGCAGTCATTGAGGAGCCCAGGTCCCTCCCATCCTACACCTACCACCAAAAGGCATTTTTCTCATCCTCCTGGTCAAGGTGGAGTCACAGGCATATTCATTTTTAAATGCAAGGAAAGAGGTAAGAGAAAGCTGCTCCAAGAGACTTCTTTTGTTTCAATATGACCCTGAAGTTCCATATAGCATTTCCACAAATACCTCATTTGCCTGAATTTAGTCATATTGCCTCACATAGCTGCAAGAGAGGCTGGTAAATGCAGCCAACTAGGTATCTAGTTGCCCAACTAAAATTCCACTGATACTGGAGGAGAGGAAGAATTTTATGGAAAACTATCATTTTATGCCATGGCCTTCCTCCTGCTTCACACTTTTCTTTCTTGGCTTGTTCTAGGTCTACCTGTGAGCCTTTGCCATTTACTAATTTGGGTCTTGGTTGCTACTCAACCTCCTGGTAAGATATAGTGACCATTTGGGCTCCTTAACACTGAAGGAAAACCTATGACCCAGAGGTACTCTTTGGAGCTCAAGCAAGGTTCATCTTGAATCTGGCTGTTTTCTGAAGAGGCAAATGGTGGTAAGTGGAGTGTTTTCCTTCAGTATTGTGATAGATCCTGGGTTGGCTGTTACTGGAGGTGACTCAGACCTGCTCTTTGTACGGAGAGCACAAGCATCTTTCCTGCAAAGGGTGTGCTCTTGCCAGGCAACTGGCACCTGTACCCAAGCCTGGGCCTCTAGAAGTGATTCTTAAAGGATTAAAGAGCACACAGTGCAAAGGCTTGGGATGTGCTGTGCTGCACGTAGCTGAACTACAGGCTCCAGTGGTGTGGAGAGAGCATGAGACCAGAAACTGGCAGATCTTAATGCTGGTCTCAGCAACGCCATCCGCAGGTCTCCTTGGGCAAGTCACTTCCCAACTCTGGAATTCTTCCTCATCTAAAAAAATGATTTTTTAAAGACTCCCTTAAAAGATTATTTCTAAGACTCCCTTCCTATTCAAATTTCCCAGTTGTCCACTGGGACATAATCTAAAAAAAACCAATTATTTGGTCTTTGGCCTCCATTCCTCACACACTGCTCCTAAAATCCTTGGGATTTCTGGAGCGTGGTCCAAGCATCTTCTGTGTGCTAGTGCAATGAATGCTTGGAGGGGTGCACAGCTGTGTAATGGGGCTTGGCTGGCAGAAAAACCAAGGCATGATTGGAAGTTTGAAACCCCAGCTTCCCACTCCACTCTCAGACCTACAGACCATGACCAATGGCTTGCCCAAACACCCCTGAGAGATGAAGTGGCTGTTAAAATGCCTGGATGGTGAGTTCTGACAGCAGAGTTGATGGACATGATGAGGCTCTGGGAGAACAGGAAGCCCAGAGTGGACATGCAAACTCTACGCCCTATACCTTGTCCAATGCATCTCTTCCATTTGCCTGCTTGTGAGTTGTATCCTTTATAATACACTTGTTACAGTAAGGAAAGCTCTTTCCTGATTTGGTGAGCCATTAAAAAAAAAAATCATCAAACTTGGATGGGATGTAGTCATGGGACCCGCTGATTTATAGGTGGCCAGAAGTCCAAGTGGAACATGGCACTTGCAGCTAGGATCTGAAGTGCAGGTACAGTCTGGTGGAACTCAGCCCGTGGGATCTGGGCTAACTCCAGGTAGTTAGTGTCTGAACCGGACTGGAGTATAAGATAACCAGTTAGTGTCCAGAAATCGGAGAATTGGTTGGTATAAGGGACAAACACATACATTTGGTGTCAGAACTTTTGTGAGAAAGAATTCTGTTTCTTGGGAAGAAGTCACATTATAGCAGTGATTATAGGGGAAAAAAACCAGTTTACTTGTTCTCATTCTGCTTCTCCCCTGTCCATTACTAGGTGTGGGAAAATCCAGTCTCCAGCATGCCCTCTCCCCCATGCACTTTCCTTGGTTCACCTCACCTCAAACCCAAAGCTTCCCAAGCCCCCCTTTCTCTAGACTACGTACTAGAATTCCAGCCACATCTTTTCACCTGGATGGCACTCATTTGCTGATGGAACTGGTCCATTCCCCACTCCTACTTCTCTTCCCAGACTCCAGCCTTTCCTGCTCAGTCCCAAATAGGAGTGCCACTTCTTCTCTTGCCACCTTCTACTGCCCTGCTTGGTTCTTGCAGTCCGTGCATACAGTAACTTGAGCCTCTGTGGTACGCCTTCCTGTTGCCAGCAATCTCTACTGCCCTAACTTCATCACCACCCCTCACTGTATACATGTGCTCTATATGTATAAGTTCATCTTATCCTCCCAGCAACTATATGAGATATGCACTGTTACCACATCCACTTTACAAATGAGGAAACGGAGACCATGACAATAAAAGTGCTATTCCCTAAGTTCCACAGGCTCTCTTGTTCTTCCTGTGCCTAATTCTTCTTCTCTGGATCCTACCAACTTCAAGGCTCAATTCAATTATCACTGCCTCCTGGAAACCTTCCCCAGGTCCCCAGGATTATCACAATAGTTTCATCCATCGTCTGGTGCCACCACGGTTTGTTCATCCATTTACCTATCTACGGGCATCTCAGTTGCTTCCAGATATTGGTGACTATGAATAAAATTATGGTAAATACTGTATGCAGGATTTTGTGTGACACAGTTTTCAGTTTAATTGGGTAAAGTACATAGCGCACAGCTGTCGAACCACATGCTAAGAGTATGTTTAACATGGTAAGAAACAACCCATTCTCAGTCAACATGGCTGCACCATTTTTCACCTTTAATATATCTTGTCATGTGTTTGCTTGCCATCTCCATGTCTTTGATAAAATGTCCAGACTTTTGTCCCCATTTCTTTAACTGTTTCCTTACCGCTGGGTCTTAAAGAGTTCTTTGTATAATTTGGATTCAAATCCTTTATCAGATACACACTGTATGTTTTTCCCCAGTCCATGGCTTGTCTTTTCATTCTCTTAACGACATCTTTCACAGAAAAGAAGTTTCTAACCTTAATAAAGTATAGCTTATCCATTCTTTTAGCATAGATCATGCTTTAACTTTGTATCTAGAAACTCACAAGCAAGCCCAGATTCATAGATTTTCCTCCTGTTATCTTCTAGACTCTAGGGTTTTACAATTTACATTAGACTTATGATCTACTTTGTTAACCTTTGTAGAAATTGTAAGATTTGTGTCTAGTGTAACTGTTTTGCAGGATGTTTCCAACTGTTCCACTCACCATCGTTTGTTGAAGAGACCACTCTTTTCCCACCAACTTGCCTTTGCTCCTTAACCAAAGGTCAGTTGATCTCTATTTGGAAGGCTCGTTTATGGGCTCACTAATATTTTTCTATTGATCTATTTTCTAGCCGATATCTTGATTTTTGTAGTGTTGCAGGAACCCCTAAAGATAGATCATGTTTGTCCTCAAATTTTGTGCTTCCTCATTATTGTGTTGGCTCTTCCGAGCCTTTTGCTTTTCTATGTAAACTTTAGAATCAATTTGTTGATGTACACATTACAACTTGCTGGGATTTTGATTGATAATGTGCTGAATCTACAGATCAATATTTTAGCAATATTGAACCTTCCTATCCTATGAACATGAAATATCTATTTCTCTATTTATCCAGATCTTTGATTTCTTTCGAATATGTAAAACTTCTCATCCAAATCCTATACTTATTTTGTTAGATTTATACCTAAGTTTTCCTTTTGTGCACATATGCTAATGTAAGTTATATTCTGGGTTATACAACTAAGTGCCGCATCAGACAACACCATGCTTTTGCTTCAGTCATCCATGATGGCTTCAGAAACCACACTTCAGGTTTACCGAAAGTGGAATAATCTTCCACGTTTGCTCCTACTTTGACCATACCCCCTTCCTCTGTTGTCATTTCCTTTCTGTTTGGACAGCTTCCTCTGGCCATTCTTTAAAGTTAGGTTTGTTAGCAAAAGTAAAAATAATAACAAAAGTTTTTTAAAAATCCCTCTTTTCATTTATCTTTACATGTGTTCATTTCCCCCTCATTCCTTAAGAATACAGTTTTCCTGAGCACAGACGGGCCTTATGGTTGATAATTCTTTACTTTCAGTACTGCAAAAGGCCACTTCTTTCTGGTCTTTCATTCTTTCTTACTGAGATAAAAAAATGTTTTTAATCAAATTAGTGTTCAGTTATAAGTCATTTCTCTGTGGCTACTTTTAAGACTTATTCTTCACCTTCGGTTTTCAGACACTTGAGTATGATATGTGTTGGCATGGGTTTTGTTTAGTCAGTCTTATTAATATTTGTTCATTTCTTGACTTTGTCTTTTGCCACATTTGGAGCTTTTCTACCCTTATTTCTTTGGATGCAATTTTAGGTCACTGTCTCCTTTCTCTTTACATTTTGAAATGCTGATATTAATTGTCCTGATACTATCCCACTGACCCAGGAGTCTATTTGTTTGGAAATGTATTATCTCTCTGTTCAGTACTATCTTAGTCACAGAGAGGAGCCAGGAAGATATACCCTTCCCAGACCACCCCTCCCAGTGACCCTGCTCTTTGACTAGACTCCACCTCCTAACAGCAACTCTTCTATACCACCACATGGTTAAACCACCTTCCAAAAGCCCTGCCTCTGAGCACAACAGACACTTCTTGATCTAAATCACAACAAGTTCCTAATATGTAAATTATATTGATCTGCCCCCTTGTGGGAGTCAGTGGTCTCTTGGTGGTCCCTTGGAGAAAATGGCAAGAGGATTTAGAAAATAAAGACAAGAGATGACAGCTGGGGTCAGGTGGAGTCACCTCTTGCCTGATGAGCTGTATTGGTGTACTGTTGGTGACTCCAACGGTAGGGGTGTTTATTTTATACACTTGCAAAGTAGTACCATGAGAGATAATGTTGCCTAGCGACTAAGACTAAGACTGTAACTATCCAAGCAGGATACTTTTTTCAATACTGAGGTAGCTTGACGATCTGTTCCACCCTCAGATACATGACCAACAACCAACTCCAGCAGCTCCCATCCGCCCTCAGGTTTATTAATTTTATCTTATACTACTCTATTGAGCCCATCCAGTGAGTTTTTAAATTTTAGTTATTCTACTTTTTCCAGTTCTGTAATTTGCATATGTTTATTTTTATAGCTCCTGTTTCCTGCCACATTTTCTTCCTTTTTTATTGATACACTTGAGATACACATAATGGTAACATTCATTATAGGTAACTTATAACCGAACATGATATATCTCACTTTTTTCCCCCACTACACTCCACTTCAACCCTTCTTTCCCTCCTAATTTACAAAAGCTTTATTTCCACTTTCCTACTGTTTTCTTGTCCCTTCCTTACTTACCTCCTCTCCCCTCCCTTGTTCCTCTTCACATTTGAACATTTTCTTCCCATTACCTAACATCTATTTATACATTTTGGTCCTTATTTACACTTTTAGTTTCTCATGTCAGAGAAACAATGTGGTGTTTACAGAGTGTTCAATTTATTTCACGTACGAGTATCATCTCAAGGTACGTCCATTTCGCCAGAAATATCTCAAGTTTATCCTTCTTTATGGCAAAGTACTACCCTGTGGTATAAAAAAAAATTCTTTACCTATTCATCAGTTGGTGGCCATTTGGGGTGTTTCCATTTGGACTATGACAAACTGTACCACTATAAATATGGGTGCACATATATCACTGATAATGATGCTTTTGATTCTTTGGGGAAAATACCAAGAAGGAGAATAGCTGGGTCAAGTGGAACCACTAGCTTTACTTTTTTGAGAAATCTCCACACTGATTTGCACAGTGGTTGCACCAGTCGATACTCCCACCAATAGTGGAGACGTGTTCCCTTTTCCCCATAGTATTGGGTATTGATGAATTTCTTGATAATAGTTATTCTTTCTGGAGTGAAATGTAATCTCAGCATTGTTTTAATTTGCATTTCTCAAATGACCAGTGATGTGCAACATTTCTTCATACATTTATTTGCCATTTCTATTTCTTCATCTGAGATGCATCTATTAATTTTAGATATGTTCATTAGAGAGATTGGCCTATAGTTATCTTTGTTGGTTAGGTCCTTCTGGCTTTGGTATCGGAATGATGCTTGCTTTCAGAATGAACCTGGGAATAGTGCTTCCCTTTCATTTTCATTAGAGTTTGAGAAGTAGTGACATTAGGGCTACCATCTAGCATTCAGAAGTGAATCTGTCAGGGCAAGGGCTTTTCTTTGTGGTAGGTTTTAAATTAGATTTTCAATTTCATTGACAGCTATTGATTTATTTGAATGTTTATATCTTCATGATTCAGTTTTGATAATTCATATGTACCTAGAAATTTGTCCATTTCTTCTGTGCTTTCTATCTTTTTAGAATACAGGTTCTTGAAGTAGGTATTGATGATCTTCTGGATTTCAGCAAGATCTGTTGTGATTTCACTCTTTCCATTCCTAATTGTATGGGTTTGAGTCTTTTCTTTCCTTTTTTTGATGATTGGATAATGATTTGTCAATTTTATATAATTTTTCAAAGAAACAATTCTTCAATTCATTGATTCTTTGTATTGTTTTCTTAGTCTCAATTGCATTAATTTATGCTTTGATCTTTATAATTTCCTCCCTTGTATGAGTTTTGGGCTTGACTTCTTCATTTTCTAGAAGCTTGAGGTTCAACATTATGTTGTTTATTTGAGCTTGCTGTTTTCTCTGATATGGGAATTCATCATGTTATTGTTGATACATTGTGTCAACTTGGGGAGCCTAGAGGTTTGGCTGAGTGACTCAGCAGGAAGCCAGGGTGCTTACTTTGTATACAAGCTGAGCCTGTGGAAGAGGAGGGCACTGAGACTGTGTGAGAACTACACGCCTCCTGGGTGGGGGTAGGCTGTTTACAATGTAGGGGAAGGAAAGAGGCTGCTTGCTGCTATCACTCCCTTTCTGCTCTTGTGGTTTTTGCTGTTCTCTGCCGCCATGAACGTTTGCCCTCTGCCATGTGCCAGTCTGCCTCTGAGCAGCCAAGTATGGACTGAAACCTCCACAAACTGTGGGCTAAATAAACCTTTCCTTCCTTCATTTTGGGCGTTGGGTATTTTGTCTCAGCAAGGAGAGAAAAGTAACCGAGACTACAAATTTCCCTCATAGGACTGTTTCCATTGTGTCCCATAAGTTCCAGTATGTTGTACTGGCATTATTGTTTCATTGGAGAAACCGTCTCACTTCTTCCTTAATTCCATCTGGAACCCATTGGTTAAACAGGAGGCTGTTATTTAACTTCCATGTGTTTATAAAGATGTGGGGATTACTTTTGCCATTGATTTCCACCTTCATTGCACTATGGGCTGATAATATGCAGGTGTTGGAGACCCCTGCAGTGGGCTCCAACCTCCTGCCAGGGTTATGGCCCATGGTGAGAAGAGAGAGCACGAGATGCAATAGCAGCACAGCAGAGATCTGGGATGACCAGGTTTTTGGGGGGAACAAAAGACCACGAGGCAACCAGGACCTTGGTACTTGCTGATTATATCTGTGTCAAGCAAGACAGGTGAAGGGCAGTGAGTGCTTCTGGGAAGAGCAATGGAAACTACAGTGGGTGAGTAAAAAGAACAAAGCGGTCTTGTAAGGATGAGGCAGGGACAACAAGGAAACTGTTTTTTCCCAGGTGCCTTTGTCCTCAGTGCGTCTTATCTTGCCCTGTGAGCGCCACAGTGTTACTAGCCCTAGGGCTTTCAGCTGTGACCAGAAGAAAGGAGAGAACTTCCTCATTCCAATCTACCTCAAAGGGCAGAACAAGGATGGCCTCAGACATTCTCTAGACTCAATTAATAATTTGTGGTCCCCAACATTCATGGCATGATCTCAGTTCCTTTGCATTTAGTTAAACCTGTTCTATGAACTAGTATGCAGTCTATTTTGGAAAACATCCGTGTGCAGCTGAGACAAACGTGTATTCTAATGTTGTATGAAACAATCTGTAGGTACCTACTAAGTCTATTTGTTCAAAAGTTTATTTCAATTCTCATGTTTCATTGTTGATTTTTTGACTAGTTGATCTCTCTGTGATGGTGGGATATTGAGGTCCCGCATTACAACTGTATTAGTGCTTATTTGATTTTTCATGTCTGTTAATATTTGTTTTGTATAGCTGGGTGTGCTGGTATTTGGTGCATATATATTTATGATTACTGTATCTTCTTGGAGTGTTCCCTTTACAAGTATGTAGTGACCTTCTTTGTCTCTCTTAATCAGGTGGGCTTGAAATCCACTTTGTCTGCAAGTAGAATAGCTATCCCTGCTTTTTTCCAGGTTTCGGTCACATGCAGTATTGTTTTCCATCCTCCAACTTTTAGTCTATGGATTTCTTTTTTTAATTAAACGTGTTTCTTGTATGCAGAGTATTATTGAACCTTGCTCTTGACCCACTCTGTTGCTTTCTTTCAGTTGATTTGAGACCCACTAACATTGATAGTTATAACTGATCTGTACTGTTATTCTTGTCGTGTTATTTTCCTGTTGTCAATTCCCCTCCCCACCTTTGCTTAATTACTTGCTTTGCACAATTCACTCTGTTGGGGCTCACAGAAATATAGCCCTTGTTATCTCTTTCTAGAACATCCTTCCAAATATTTTGGAATGCTAGTTTTGTGGCCATTAATTTCTTCAGTGTTCTTTTCATGGAAATATCTGATTTCTCCACCCATTTTGAAAGACAGTTTTGCAGGGTACATCAGTCTGGTTTGGAAGTTGTTTCTTTTATATCTTAAAATGCTTCAGTCCAAGCTCCCCTTGACTTGGGGTTTGTACTGAGAAGTCAGCTATGTTTCTGATGGGTTCTCCTTTATAGGTGATGGGTTTACTTTTTCTAACAGCTTTTAATATTCTATTGTTGTGTTGAACTTCTGGAATTTTTTGTTTGTTTGTTTGTTTGCCGTTTGAGACAGGGTTTCACTGTGCAGTTCAGGCTGGCCTTCAACTCACTTTGTAGCCTGAGTGGGCCTTGAACTCACAGTGATCCTCCGGGCTCAGCCTCCAGAATGCTGGGATTACAGGCGTGCACCACCACACCCATGCCTGGCTCTTTTTTTGTTTGTTTGAATCTTGACTATTTTATTCCTAGATATACATTATCTGTATGTCAAATTCTTTTTTCATACTTGTGAAGTTTTCTGCTATTATTTCTCTGAATAGGTTCTTTATTTTGTTTGCAGTATCTCCTGATTGTTTCATTGACTCAGATCAATCTTATATCACATTGGCTCATTCTGTTGCATATACTTGCAATAGAATCTTTAATCTCCTGGATAACTGTTTGAATCTCTTTCATGAGTTCCATTTCTTTCCTAGGTTGGGCATTCATGGTTTCCATCATTCCCGAAGCTCCTCTATATTTTTATCTGTCTCTGCTCTAGAGTCACTGACCATGTCTCTCAATACCTCTGTAATTATCTGAGAAATCATTTCTGATTTTTTTTTCTAGAGCCTTGTTCATCTGCTTTGTTACTTCCACTGCTGCCCCTCCAGAAAGGACAGGTGGGTGGCTTTGGGATTGTTCCACCTCATTGCTCCTTAGGTTTGCCTTTGGTGAGCTGGATGTCTGGGTTGCATCTTGTTTAAATGCCTTCTCATTTTTATTTTTTAAAATTTAATTCCTGTATTGATACTTGTAAATTGCTTACAGCATGTAGATGTATTGTTAGTATTTAGAATCCTTAGAAAATGACAACTTCTCAGAGATGTCTTCCAGGTGTCCTTGGCTTTTTGGCTTTGAGTCTATTATGGTTTATACATCGAGTCAACTTGGGGAGTCCAGAGGTTTGGCTGAGTGATTCAGCAGGAAGCCAGGGTGCTTACTTTGTATACATCCTGAGCCTGTGGAAGTGGAAGGCATGGAGGTTATGTGAGGGGTACACTCCCCCTGGGTGAGGATAGGCTGTTTACAATGTAGGGGAGAAAAGGAGGCTGCTTGCAGCCATTCTTCCCTTTTGCTCTGGTTGTTTTTGCTGTGCTCTGCTGCCCTGAACAGTTTGCCCTCTGCCATGTGCCACTCTGCCTTAAAACCAGCCAAGTATGAACTGAAACCTCCACAAACTGTAAGCTAAATAAACCTTTCCTTCCTTGATTTTGGGTGTTGGGTATTTTGTCTCAGCAACGAGAGTAAAGTAACCAAGACAGAGTCTGTTGTGAGATCCTACCTCTTCAATTTATTGGGGATGAGAACTTGCTGCTTATTTGAACTAAGCCCTGGTTTTCTGGCTGGCACTGAGCTGTAGTATTGTTTATGACCCTTAGGCAATCTCTGTCTTAGCACACCAGGAAAAACAAGGAGTTAGAACAATTATGTCACCTTGGCTAAAGTAGTACAATCAGCAATAACAACAGCATCAAACACAGCCTAGAGAATGAGAAACTGTGGTAACTATTAATTTGTCACCTGTAACCATATGAACTACGTTTATGGTTATTTAACAAAATCTAAAACAAACTGGAAAATTGTAGACAATAAATATGCCCTCAATATGGCAATACTACCCTAAAGAGAGAAAATTTAAACAGGTTGGGGTTTGGATAGAGAAATAGAAGAGGAGGAAGAGATTAGAAGCAAGGCTGGAGAACAAAGGAAGATTGCACAAACTGTAGGAAACAGGTGGAGAAGATAGGGAAAGAGAGAAGGAAGAAGTAAAAACAAGAATAGAACACCAACAAAAATTAGAAACAATGTTTGCACTCATATTAAAAACAAGAACAAACAATAAAAAGGAAAACAAAAGAAAAAACTAAGAGGAAGAAAAAGTGTCCACTTCACAGCACGTCTCTTTGGTCACTGTAGACAGAGCTCAGGGGATTCACACTGATGAATCCCAGCAAGCCAGCTATAGATTCACAGTGGGGTAGTAGATAGTCCCAGCAAACGTGCACCATTAGTTTCCCCGAAGTTCACACCAATTTCTGGCAGTGAGGCTGGAACCCAATTTGTTCAGCCTGCAACACTGTGTATCCCTCCTGCTGGATTGAATTTAGCTCCCTGACCTCCTGCAGATCTGAACTTGGTTCTGCCTCACTCTGACACTGAGAGGCACTAGATGGAGTCAGCCCGCACCTACTCTGAGTTTCAAGTTCAGTGGGTCCCTAAGAGGAAAACTGGGCAATCACCTTCTCCTGGGGTCCATCTGAACCCGAATAACTCATCAGCCACTGCAGTCCGCTGCTCTCTTCCACTGGGGCATTTCTCTGTGGAGGCCTCTGGGGTTGCCAGCAGTCACTATGCATCTGCAGGTTCAAGTGCCCCTCCCACACAGAGTCAGAGCTCAGGGAGAAAGTGCCACTTGTCACCTCCTTCTTCTGTACTAAGGTCTCTCTCTTCTACCTTCATGTGGGCTTCATTTCTCACTTCAGATCTTTGCTGGGCCCAGAGACCCACTTCCCAACTTCTTCTCTCCTCACCTTGCTATATTCCAGCATCTGGACACCAAATCTCTAAGAGACTGCTTCTCTGCTGCTCACAACTCCACTGTCTTCCTGGAAGTCCCCAGGCTTCATATGAACTGGGGGAAACTGCCCATGCCTCAAAGGGCCTCTAATGGCACTTGCAGAGGTAGTTAGTGTCTTAGCGTAACTGGTAGTGGGTGTAACTCCCAGCTTGCTTGCCTCCTGAAGTGGTGGCAGAGGTGTTAAAAAAGGAAGAGGTGATGGCGCAGTGTGCCAACATTTCACAGAGCATGTTTTTATGTATTCAAGATAATTTGTAATTGCTTCTTACATGGTTTTATGGTGGCTGCTTTAAATTCTTACCAGATCATCTCAACACCAGATTAATCTTATTGTTGGAATGTGGTTGTGGTCCCTTCTTATGGCTTTCCGTTTTCCTGGTTCTTTGTTTTGAAAATGCAAGAAACTTGAGCTACTTACAAAGGTAGATAGCACAGTGTGCAAGGTTGCCCTCATTTCTAATGACAACTGCAAGTTCAGGCTTCTAAAAGAAAAATGCTCTTAAATGCCTCCCCAAAGTCACTGAAAGCTACTATACTCACAGATACGGTTCAAATTCAAAGTGTCCTCTATCATCTTCCCTTGGAGTCAGGAAGCATTACTCTCCTGGTATCAATATGCAATGATACATCCAAAAAACTGCCAATAAAAAAGCTTTCCTACACTGTAGAGTTTGGTGTTTTTATCAGGGCTCCATCATGTAGGTATTATTGACTGATCAATTTTCCACACGGTTTATTTCAGCTTCCAGGTCATCTGATATTGTGCAACCCAAAGTCCCTACCTAAGGCACATTGTTGATCTTTCCAGCATAGTCTGACATCACTCTATAGCTTTTGGATAGGCTCAGCCTTACTCTGAGATACATGTGGCCAGCCTAATCCTAAACAAAGGCATTCTTATGAGGAGTGACATAAGTTATCTACCTCCCAGATGTTGAGGACAAAGGCTAGACATCCATTTGTATGAGGCCAATTCCTTTATTACGTGATAAATGACATTTAACCAAATCATAGACATTTTGAATATTAAATTATAAGACTCTAGCAAAAGTGAGGCACCAATTCATAGTGCCTTGTTGCCAATGAGTTAGGTGGAAATTCAGCTTTCTCCACAGCCTAGCAACAGCTGATCACTGACTCCCAGCATCTCATTCTTTCCAAGTGGGGAGTATGGATCAGCTTCTCCTGAGCCCCACTGTGACCAGAGGACAAGAGGATGTCCCAGCTAGCTTCATCTCTGTCGTCTTGTTCTCTCTCGTTGATGCTGGGTGGAGATGGCACTATGGCCTACCAGGGATCCCCAGGGATTGCAAACATGTCACTTACTTCTATGGAAGGGGAGGGAGGTACAAGATCAGCTTCTCATACAGGATTCCCTACTGAAATCACAGCTCTAGTGCAGGATACCAGACAGGATTTCTCCATTATTTTTGGTTGTTGTTATTGTTATCAAGACTTATTTACTCTTAATTTCTGTATCTGCAATCATGCAAGATCTTCTTTTTGAGGCAGGGTCTTACTATGTAGTGTAGGCTGACCTTGAATGTGCTTATGTAGCCCAGGATGGCCTGGAACTCAGTGATCTTCCTGCCTCAGTCTCCTGAGTGCTGGGATTATAGCTGCGTGCCACCTTGCCTGGCACAAGGGTTATTCTTAAAGCTTTGCTTTTCTTGCCGGACTTTCCCAAAACTCTATTGCTTTTGCTATGACTCCTCTGGTCCCTTTTTAAAATATTTATTTATTTGTCTTTTTGAAACAGGGTCTTGCCATGCAGTTCAGGCTGGCCTTGAGCTCATTTTGAAGCCCAGGCTGGTCTCAAACTCACAATGATCCTCCTGCCTCAGCCTCCCGAGTGCTGGGATTACAGGCATGCACCACATGCCCAGCATCCTTTTGTTCCTAATTGTTATTTTATATATTTATACAAATGCAAAAACCGGGAGGAATAGAATTCTTTTTCAGAAGCTTCTAGAATGCTGAAGGGTCCAAAAATGGGCATCTCAGGGAAGTACCATTTTTCTAGACTGACAGCTGCCTGATGGGCCAGCTTTCTGGCAGTGAAAGTGAAAGGCTGGACCATAAAGCTTCCCTAGAGCACTGGTTCCCCAAAAGGATACACATCAGAACTGCCTGGGGCCTTCTGAGTCAAACCACGGCTTCCACTCCACCTCAGACATCCTCGTTTAATGCCCGGTGAGCATGAGCACTGAGATTTTTATAAAAGCTGTAACATGCAGCCAGCATTGAGTGGCTGGGAGCCAGTACCCTAAGGGTTCTGCAGAGCTCTGGTAAAACAGGGAAGTCAAGGACTAGCAAACGCAAACTGAGGTGAGCAATACATCTGACATCGATCCCCTGGGCACTCGCCCCATGGCTGCGTGCCAGGCCCAAGCCCACACACGGAGTGCAGAGAAGGACGTGTCCTTTTTACAGAGGAACGCAGATGGTAGAAGCCCAAGCAGACAGAGCCAATGTCAGAGAGCTGCAAACACGTCCCAGGGAAGGTAATAGCTAGGAGAAGGAGCTTGGCTAGGTGGTAAAAGAGGTCCTAATCCCAGGGAACGGAATGGCATCTTAACTTGGTCCAACGCACCTCACAGCTCCTTGTTCGTGTCTAAACATGTTTGTTCTGTTCAGTATGTGCCAAACTCTTTTCTGAGCAATTTGTTGAAAGAAGTGTCTGTTAGAATCACGTGTGCAACTTTTTACAATGTGGGTGCATGGTTTTCTCCCCAGATTACCAAATCCCAGTCTCTAGGAGAAAGGAAGGTCCAGGGGGGTTGTTTGTTTTGGAAGCTAGCTCCCTGGATGATTCTGCTGCCCACCATTGCTTTTGCAGCCCCCTGCCCCACCCTTAAACAAGCTGGGACTGACAGGCTGGTTGTTGCATGCACTGATTCAAGTGGGGTTGATACTCCTTCCACAGTCCGTTTCAAGCTCCCATTAGTTTATTCTTGGACATTTACCGTTAGCTCTTGCTAACCACGAAGAGCTAGCTCTAGTACACTAACAGCCCATACCCTACCTCACTTTGCACTGGAGGAGCACTGCAGTGTAAGGAAATTGTGTGTGTGTACACACAGATCCATTACAAGTGTGCAGAGTTCTGTGTCTGCATCCATCTATCAAACAGAAAACCGTTAAGGCTCTGTGTTGCAATAAAGTTAATTTCTCCAAAGTGCTTTGGGCAAATCATCCTTAGAGAAACTTTGGAAATAAACATTGGGTGAAGAGAAACCAGGCTTACTATATGACTGAGAGGGTCACAGACCTCGTCATGTGTAAGGATCATAGTAGGAAGTTACCACTTGATGGCACTCTAATACTTATGTCTCTTGCAATCTCACGCAAGACAGGATTCTGAAATTAGATCTTATTTGTGGTTCATTATTTGAAAGCAATTTTTGTGCATTTTTAATTGGAAGTGACATAATTTGCAGAAAGATAGGAAATAAGACCAAAAGGGCATTTGGAAATTACAAAACTGATTTTGTGCAAGACTTTGATTTACCAGTAGGATAAACTTGGACAAGACTTAACTGCTCCAAGCCACAATGTTCTCATCTATAAAATGGGAGGAAATACTTGTAATTCCTTTCTTCCCATTAACCCAAGGATTTAATAAACTATGGAATGAATAAATGTATAAAATATTGTTAATATTTTTTAAATAATAAGGCTATCAAAATTAAATTGTACATAATTCAAAATGGGTAATAAAGCACTATGAGTTTTAACCCACAAATCATGATAAAAACTGCAATGAAAGTAAAACTGATAAATTTCATAGATATCTCCATTTCTGTTTATTCCTCTTCCAGTCATAAACAGCATGGCTTTTTTATGTTAAAAACAAATGAAACATTGCTTGGGCTTGAAAAACAAACATATCACAATACAATAATAGAAAAGACTCTCTGTTATGTTCCTCTCTTTGCACATTCTGAAAGTGTAAAGGGTTTCTGGAAACATCATTTCTCGAAATCTTTTCTTTTTTTAATTTAAAAGAACTTCATAGGTAACCTGCAGCAAGAATTTAAATGCTATTCATATTTGAGCTTTGGCTTTTAGGCCAGATGCTCAGGCTCAAAGCTCCTGAGTTTTTGTTTTTTCCTCCTTTATGAAAATGGAAATGATAACAGCTTCCTCACGAAAAATTAAACAACATCATAAAGCAGAGCACCTGGCACAGGGGCGAGAACATTAAATAGGCATTCAACAAATGCAGCACCCTCTTGATTTCTTGCAAAATAGCCAACTAAGTGGTAGAAGGGGTTAGGGATGGTTTCGTGGAAATGATAATATGTATTGAAATAGGTCCTTCAGGATCAAGCCTGGATATAATGGGGTAATTGGCAGATGGGAGGGATGGTGTTTGGCGTAAATTAATGCAACAGAGAGGTCTTTTAGGGGGCACTAGAGATTGGAAGAAGGGAGAAAAGAACTACTCAGTGATTTTTGCATAAATCTGCACACAGTATAGGAAGGAAGGAATTTTATTTTACGTTATTTATTTATTTTTTGCCTTTTTGAGACAGAGTTTTACTATGCAGTTCAGGCTGGCCTCAAACTCACAGCACTCACTCCTCCTGCTTCAGCCTTCCCAGTGCTGGGATTACAGGCGTGCACCACCATGCCTGACGAGGGAGAAGTGAATTTTAGATACATGTCAAAGACAAAGCTCAGCAGAATTATTGACTGCATCAAGAATGACTGTATTGATGCTGGGTCAGGGCCCCTAAGCATGGTGGAAGACTGGGTGAGGGACAGTGTTACAGCGTGAAAAGAGACCTGAGAGGAAGCAGGGAAAGATGTGCTTGGAGCACTGGTGAGAATCAGATTTAGAAAATGGGGGATATATGTGATACGTGATATTTATTTATTTATTTATTTTGGTACTGGGAATCAAACTCGCTACCTCACACTTGCCAGGCAAGCGCTTATGCCACTGAGCTATATCCCCGGCCCCACACATGATATTTAAGTAAATGTTTAAGTCTTAATGAAATACTGCAATACTTAAATAGATAAAAATAAAATATTGTGATATTTAAGTAGGTACTTAAGTATCTTAATGACATATCATATTTAAGTAGGATTTTTTTTTCTTTTTGAGACAAAGTTTTGCTATGTAGTGCAGGCTGGCCTTGAACTCACTATGTAGCCCAGGCTGGCCTCAAACTCATGGTAATCCTCCTGCCTCAGCCTCCCATGTACTGTGCCACCACACATGACCCTTAAGCAGGATCTTAAAGAAATATTAAGGCATTTAAGTAAAAAGAAGACAAACAACAAAGTTTTGCTGAGATTTTAAAAGACAGGAAGGAGAAATGTGCAGGATCAGAGGTGATTTGTTGATTTATAGTTGTGGGACTGGATAAATATCCTAAAGAAAGAAAGGGATGAGGACCACATATTAAATTTGACAAAAATACTCAAAGACAAAGAAGAAGAAGCTGAATGGGCAAACAATAAGAAAGCTTTAAAAAAACAACAAGAAACATGGAATGAGACCCACAGCAGGGAGTGCCAGGCTCCAGAAGCCAGTACTTGCAACTTCCACCCGCAGACCAGGAATAAATGACCATCAGGCAAAGACTAAGCTCTCCCTCTGCCCTGGGGATCTAAGGAAACCGAACCAACAGAGGCACAGTCCCTGCCCTCGAGACACTCTGGACCAATACTTAAGTAAATATACCAGAGAAAGGACCAGGGATAACTCAGGCCTCGAACCTCAGTGGTAGTGTTACCTGACACTCTGATACATTGATAAAAGTTCTACATATGTTACATATGTAATCACTTCTTTGGTAGGGAAAAAAATGAAGTATTGGTCTCAATATTTCAGTTCTAAGAGGCTCTCCAAGCCCAGATCCTCAGCCATGAAAAACTGCCTGAGGAATTTTGTCACTGAGAAGGAAAACTCAAGGTAGCTAGAACACTCACACTGTAAGCGACAAACACTTAATTTGGCTCAAAAGAGGTTGGTGCACTGTCTCAGGGACCCAGTGGGGCTCCCCAGGCGTGGCTCCATTCAGAGGTTCCCTTCCATTAGGACATCAGCTGGGCTTCGCCAAGATACTCTGAGCTCCACAATGCTTGGTGGGGCAGCTTTAAACGGGCATCCTTCCTGGGACAAATGTCCTAGCCGTTCTAGGACACGGCCCTTCCAAGCAAAAGGCGGTGTGAGTCACATGTTTAGAGCCAAACATTATGGCCAGGGAGATGGCTCGCTCTGACTGGGCTAGCCTAAACCACACGCTCTACCCTTCCAGCACATCTGATGCCCATGCAGAAGGGGGGGTGCTGCTGGGAAGGAGCAAATTGCAGATGGAGCCCTCAGGTCTTCCACCTCGGGAATATCGGCTCTACTTGAGTGTGACTCACAGTTTGCAGAAGGAACCAAGAACTGCAGGCAGAGTTCATAATCTGCCCTTTGCTCTGCCCTCTGCCTCTTCCATCTACCAGCACCATCGTTAGAGGGAGAATTCAACCCTTCTCCTGAGAAATGCATTTGTACATGTAGAGGTGAGTACACTCCATACGCTTTTGAAGAGAGACCATTAGTTACCACCCCTTCCCCTGCCCATTTTCACTCTCTCGTGCCTCTCCGATGTCCCTCCCTGCTGGCTTGGCTTTTCCAGGTCCCAGACCTCTCCATGTGCAGGACAGGAAGTCGTCCAGCTCTATAAGAAGCACCCTTCCCAGTTCCCCTGCAGGCTTCCTGGCCTGTTCCTTTCCCCCATGCACAGGCCTTCTTCCAGAACCAGGTGAAATCACCTTCTGCGGTCCCTCTGTCATCTTCATGTGCAGTGCCATCTTACATTTGCGTTCTCTGTCTCTTTGATAGCATCTTACTTAGGAGAGAGGAGATGAACTCATGTGGTCAGTGGGGCCATCTTAGGCTGAAGTCACTGAACCACATTTTCTCATGAAAAATCCAATCTCCTGACATGCTTATTGGGCTTAAATTCATGCCAAGGTTTGGGTTGCATGGTGCGTTAGCAGCCCCTGCCACACAGGGGGTGTTTTGAGAGATTCCTGGCTGTGAAGGGACAGAGGTTGTGACTAGAGACAGTAGAAGGGACGGGGCAGACACACAGACCTGGTTTGCAGTGATCTTCAAAACCAGCATGCAGAAGGGCTCACGTGCAGCACCTGCTCACTGCTTGCGGTGGGACGCGGATCGCTCTCCCCTTTACCAGCCTGTTTCCCCTCTGTAGCTCGTGAGGTCTTTTATAATCGGTCTTTGGGTCATATGCAGCAGAAACTCACACCAAGTAAGCAAAAGTTAAGCTGAAGCAGCAGGTACTTATGAAGACATCCCTGTGGCAGGGACTTTAGAAACCTGGGGAATATAGCCCACAGAAAGAATTCGTGTTCACCAGGAAAACGTATATCGTGCACTGGCCAAACACATATACGGGCCTCCTCCAGTGCACTGGCCTCCTGCTGCAACCTCTGCCAGTAGGGAAGAGCCTGAGTTCTGCACCTGGCACCTATGCCCACCCAGTGCCAAGATAGTCACACTTCAGGCCAGAAGCCTGATTCTGGGTGACTGGGAAAGACCAGGGAGCAAGGCCTAAGGTGATATTGACTCTTCTGAGTCCTCAAGTCTGCAGCCCCCAGCACTGGGCCCAGGAAAAGACTGAAGTCAGACATCTGGTGCTGAGCTTCCTCCAACCCACAGGAGTGACCAGTGCTTGTCTGATGGGAGCCACCCCGGGCCCCTTGACAGAGGGCTGAGCGAGCTATGTGGCATCTGTTGAGTCAGGTTTTGCTCCTGGCAAAGGAGCTAATGGAACCGGAAGCCACACTCCTAAGCCTTAAAATGAAATTACACTCATGAAGTGGGCAGAGGAGGGAGGATCAGCGTGTGTGGGGGGGGGTTCCCTCCCCTACTCCCTACTCCCAATCCCAGCCCCATCTCCCACTGCTCCCCCACCCAGCAGAGCCAAAGGCCCCATACTAAGCCCATCTCCCCACCGCCTGCTATCAGATTAGACTAAGAAATCCAGAGCAGACAAAAGCCACTGCACAATAAAATTTTATGTGAAATTCTGCAAATGCATAGAGCAGCCATGGCTGGCCTGTTGGGGGACCCGCCCCTCAGCATTTGGTGTAGACGGCTGCACCGCCCCGCTCCTGGAACTCTTCCTTGCTGACCCAGAGCTGCTGGAAGGCCTCCAGGGAGGCCAGAATGGAGCCGCCGGTCCACACAGAGGTCTTTCTCTCGGGGCCAGCAGCCACTATGGGGCTGTCCTCTGGGCAGAGGAGGCTCAGCTCCCTCTGGAAGCGCTCGGGGAAGCCGTCCAGCATGGTGCAGCCGCCGCACAGCAGCACGTTGGTGATCATCTCCTCCTTGAAGCCCGCCTCCTCACAGCGGTCCAGGCAGGCAGCCGTGAGCGCAGGGAGCCCGAGTTGGGGGCAGCCCACCAGGGAGGGCTTAAAGAGCATCTCGGCGCAGCGAAAGCGCTCCTGGCTGATGGTGATGACCTTGCCGTCAGGGAGCTCGTAGTCCAAGCGCAGCTCCTCCAGGCTCAGCTGCTCCTCTTCCGGCAGGAGGGCCGCGTAGCAGCATTTCTTCTTGATGTGCTCCACGATGTGCAGGCGGTCATCTGTGAACTGGTGGCCGGCCTCGTTGAGCAGCTTCATCAGATAGTTGGTGAGGTCGCTGCCCGCGTAGTCAGTGCTGTTGGTGAGGCCCGGGAGGATGTCGCCCTGGGAGATGGGCACCACGTGAGAGGCGCTGTGCCCGCTCTCCACTACCAGCCCGGTGGTCTTGCCATACGAGTAGATGGAGAGCAGCGCCTGGGATGTCACGTGCATGGCCGGGACGCCGAAGGTCTCGAACAGGAGTTCCGCGTACTTCTCTCGGTTGCTGCTGGAGCTGAGCGGGGGGTCGGAGACCAGCACGGGGTGCTCCTCGGGGCAGATCTTCATGACCGTGTGGAAGATGTACTCCCAGATGCTCTGGACGCAGTCCCAGTCCACCACGATGCCGTGCTTTAGCGGGTTGACTAGCACCAGAGGCGCCTTTATGTTGAGCAGCTCGTGGCCCACGTAGGTTTCCTTGCGGGTGTCGCCAGCATCCGCCGTCACCTCGGGACTGCGCTTGCCCACCGTGGAGGAGATGAAGTACGTGGGCCGCGGCTCTCCCCCGTAGCCACACTTACAGTACTGGGAGCCCAGGTCAATGATAACCGCCTTGTGGTTGTGCTTCTTCCAGGGCTTCATCTGCTGAGTGGTCGAAACTGTGTTCCTGATGCCAGCATTGGGCCCTGGCAGGGTCCCTACCTCTCCAGGGTCCCCCTGAGCTGTGCCCATGGGCACGGGGCTAGAGTTACTCTTCGTCGCCATCTGCCTTCCTTTCCTACCTACTCACATCCACATCCTAGAGCTCCAGAGGGCGACATGAGCGGCTTTCCCCAACTGTGCCTTTGCAACCACCTAGGATTGTGACGTCACTGGGGCTGGTCCATTCATTCAGGCAGCACAGGGAGGGCTGGATTTGTCACTGCTCCCCCCACTTCCTTTTACTATAGTTTGTTCCAAGGTGGCCCGCAGTTTTAGAAATCCAACCAGGGGTCTCAGAGGTTTCTGCTCCCACCCCTTACAGTTCCAAGCCTCTATCTTTGTTCACTGGCAACACTTTCTCCCTTGCTTCTTGACAGTGATAAGTATTTGAGCGCTGCAGTAGGTGCTTCCATTAATTTGACTACCATGAATGCCCCTCATTGTCGTGACTGCCTTTTATGAAGAGCACTGGGCACTCCAAGGTGCTGCATTTGGATTCTGACACCCTGAGTGTGGCAGCTGTCAACACCAATGTGTCCAGCTAGAGATGAGACACAAGTATCCAGGCAGCCTCAGAGACTCATGTTCGGTCTCATTGTTGCAGGAAAAACTGAATCCACAGTAGCCAGGAGCTCAGGAGAAGAGAGGAAATTTTATTAACACAAGCAGACCCTAGAGTAGTAATCTCCAAAGTGGTGGTGATCACAGAGAGCTTGTCCTCCTTATAGGGTGGTGAACAGAAGTTACAAAAACGAGGTAAGTTTTTGTTGAAGGCCAGGATACAGTCGGTATCTTGTGACAACCACAGGGCTGAGCTTAGTTGTGCCTTGTAGCAAATTGGTTTTAGCACATTCAGGGAAGTTTCAATTTGATGACAAATTACATAATTTAGCCGAGTTCAGTGACACAGAACAGAGTGACTGCAGCTTTATTTAACCAAATGGCTGTCATTAGGCCAGGATCTTTGCTTCATTATGAAGGCGTTCCACAGCACACCCCAAGGAGGAAGGTGCAGGACAGCCTGGACACTCCTGTGTGGATGTCCTTGAGGGAGCTATGCACTACGAGCCTTAGTGGGACTCTGTAGCATCTGCCTATCCTAGGACCTTCATGCACAGGCAGGTGTACTAAATGTATGTCCAGAAATAATTCCGCATAAGATTGTCCAAGTGTTAACCTTTTCATCCAGTGAGGAAAGCTTGGCATAATCACTATAGTGGCAATGGATCCTAGAAAAATCTGATGGGGTCAGTTCTCTGCTCAAAAGCCTGGGCTTTCGAATCTCACCCAGGCAGAGCCAAAGTCCTTGCAATGGCCCACAAGGCCTGATGGGATCTGCTAGGTCACCCCCCAACATGTCTTCCATCTTGATTTTTTTCTGGCTCCTCCCACCTGCCACACTGGTTTTCTGCCCAGTTCTGTAACTCAGAGTCAGTAAACTTTTTTTGTGAAGTGCCAGTCATTATATTCATTTGGCATTCTGGGATACAGTTTTTGTTGCAGTGACTGCTGTTGCTGTACAAAAACAGCCACAGGTAATACGAAAGTGAAGGAGCATGGCTGTGTTCCACTGAGTTTATGTACAACCACAAGCCGCAGGCTGGGTCTGGCTGCATTGAGCTGGTTTCTGTCCTAACTCAGCCGCTCAGGGCTTCCTCCTCACTGCTCCCTCAGCAGCACATGGTTGTCTCCTTTGCCTCTTCTAGGTTTTCACACCACTACTGCTGTTCTCTTAGGGGGCCTTGGCAGGGCACACTAGCAGTGCCACCCTGCCTATCTGCCTTCTCTATCTTTCTCACTCTAAACACTTGCCAACATGTACTTGTTTTGTTTAACATACATTTATTGTCTGACTTCCTCCTATCCCACCAACCAGAATATAAGCTTTACATGGGCAGATTTTTTCCATTGCTGTATTCCCAGCTGCCTTGCATGTCACAGGACCTCAATATATACTGAATGAATATGTAATTCTAATTTATAATTAGAATTCTAATTTATAATTTTTACTTATAAAATTTGGAGAAAAGGGGAGTCATTTAAAAAACAGTACCCCCAAACACACACTATCCCAGGACAAAGATTTCCAGTATCCAGGAAGCCCTGGTCACTGGATTATGTCATAATCAGTGATGTCATTGTTGGCGAGTTCTCAAGTTGTCCTCTGATTTAGGCCTTATAAGCCTTGAAGCCACTGGGGCTAAAGAACTTTCTGAGAGCATATGACTCTTGACAGCATGTGGACACCAGAGGCAGCAAACACCAGGGATAGGCTCACCAAGAAAGCAGATGAGCAGGCCTGCCCGCAGACTCAGGCCTTCCAGACCGCCTCCATAAAGGATGGCCCTGCCAAGCAGGCGGTGCGGGTCAGCTGTAATGATGCAGAGCTAGAGGAGCCTGTCAAGTCAGCAGAGCCCAGGCAGAGGCCCCAGCTAGAGGAAACCAAAGCAGTGGTTGTGGACCTTGGCACTGGTTACTGTAAATGTGGTTTTGCTGGCCTGCCAAGGCCCAGCCACAAGATCTCAACCACCGTGGGCAAGCCCTACATGGAGACCACTAAAACTGGGAGTAATCGCAAGGAGACATTTGTTGGGCAGGAGCTCCTCAGCCCCCCGATTCGTCTCAAACTAGTTAATCCTCTGCGACATGGAATCATTGTAGACTGGGATATGGTACAGGATATCTGGGAATATCTCTTCCGAAAAGAGATGAAGATTGCCCCAGAAGAGCACGCAGTCTTGGTTTCAGACCCACCCCTGAGCCCACACACCAACAGAGAGAAGTATGCCGAGATGCTGTTCGAAGGCTTCAGCACGCCTGCCATGCACATCGCCTACCAGTCCCGCCTGTCCATGTACTCCTATGGAAGGACCTCCGGCCTGGTAGTGGAGGTGGGCCACGGTGTATCCTACGTGGTCCCCATCTATGAGGGTTACCCACTGCCCAGCATCACCGGAAGGCTGGACTATGCAGGCTCTGACCTGACCACCTACCTAATGAGCCTGTTGAACAGGGCAGGACAACACTTCACAGAGGACCAGATGAGCATCGTGGAGGACATCAAGCAGAAATGCTGCTTTATGGCCATGGATCCCACTGAAGAGAAGAAGGTCCCTCCCAGTGAGCAAGACACCCGGTACACTCTCCCTGATGGGAAGGAAATCCACCTGTGCCAGGAGAGGTTCCTCTGCTCCGAGATATTCTTTAAACCATCTCTAATCAAGTCCATGCAGCTAGGCCTCCACACCCAGACAGTGTCCTGCCTCAACAAGTGTGACATCGCCCTCAAACGAGACCTCATAGGAAATATCCTGCTCTGTGGGGGCAGCACCATGCTCAGAGGTTTCCCCAACCGCCTTCAGAAGGAGCTAAGCACCATGTGTCCCAATGACTCCCCACACATAAATGTGCTGCCTGAGAGAGACACCTGTGTGTGGACTGGTGGCTCTATTCTGGCCTCACTGCAAGGTTTCCAGCCACTGTGGGTACATCGCTCTGAGTACGAGGAACATGGGCCCTTCTTTCTCTTCAAAAGGTGCTTCTGACTATAAGGCATGACTGCTGTGGTGGCCAGTGCACCAACTTTGTAAGCTGGGTGTGCATCTTACACATGGGGAGTTAAGCCAGCACATTTGTTCCAGCAGCATTAAACACCCTGCATGTCCCCCTCCACTGTGTGTCTATTTGCTGACTGAACAAGAACAGCTTCACAGTACATGCTTTAAAAATTAAATACGTGTGTGTGTGCATGTTTGTGTGTGTATTTGCCAAACAAAACAGAGGTGGTGGGAGAACAAAATATACAATCAGCCAGGCGTGGTGGTGCACACCTGTAATCCCAGCACTTGGGAGGCTGAGGCAGGCAGATTGTTACAAATTTGAGACCAGCGGCCATGGGCCACAAAGTGAGCTCAAGGCCAGCCTCAACCACAGAGTGACCCTGTCTCAAAAAGACAACAAACAAAACGTACAATCATTTTATGTTAATTACTTCAACATCTTTCCTTGGGAAAAACTAGCTCTAAAATGATTGTCTTTTATGTATACTTCCCACTATGGGACCTACTGTATTACTTTTTTCCTGTTGATGGCTCCTTCCATCCCACCCTGTTTACTTGTTTGCCTTGTCTGCTGTGTTCATTCTTTTGGGGGTTCATGGAGTAGTAGTCTTTGTTCTCTCTCTCTAGAATGTCCTTCACAACATTTTGGAGTGCTGGTTTGGCAGGCATGAATTTCCTCAGGTGTTGTCATGAAAGTATCTTATTTCTCCATCGATTTTGTTTTTATTTTTTTTTTCTCTATCAGTTTGAAAGTTTTGCATGGTACATCAACCTGGGCTGGACGCTGTTTTCTTTTAGGGCTTGAAATACTCCACTCCAAGCTCTACTTGACTTGAGGGGTTCTGTTGAGAAGTCAGCTGTGATTCTGATGGATTTTCCTTTATTGGTGATTTGGTTTCTTCTCTGTAACAGATTTTAATATTGTTATTGTGTTGAATTTCTGGAATTTTGACTAATATATCCCTTAGTATACATATTTTTAATCATGGCTAATTGGAGTTCGATATGCCTCACTTAAGGTGTCAAATTCTTTTTCCCTGCCAGGGAAGTTTTTTGCCATGATGTCTGTGAACAGGTTTTTAAAAATATCATCTGTGCTATCTTCTGCTATTTCCCTGACTCTAATCAATCTTGTTATTCTTTGCATCTAGCAGGTGCTGGATTGATTTCTCATGGTACTTTTTTTTTTTTTTTTTTTGGCCTAGGAATTGAACTCAGGACTCTACGCTTGACAGGCAGGCAGGCACTGTGCCATTGAGCTATATACATCTCCAGCCCTTACCTTGCCATCTTTAAGAAATCTTTCTTTTTGTGATTGCTAAGCAAAAGCCTGTCTTCTATGTCTGAGATTCTGTCCTTTGAGTGGAACTTTTAGTCTCCTGGATATCTGCTTAAATCTGTTTTATGGATTCCATTTCATTATGTTGGTCATTCATGGTTTCCATCATTTTCATAGGTGCTTTTCTTTCTTTAAATCTTTTTCTATTCTAGGGTCATTAAACACGTTTTTCATTGTGGTCACCATTCTTATCTGATAAATTATTTGTTGTTAGAGAGGCCAGGTGTAAGGCTTTCAGTTTTCCGACTTCATTGCCCCCTGGTCTCCCTTTGGTGAAGTGGGTGTCTGGGGCTGCATCTTGCTTAAATGCCTTCTCATTTTCTTTCTATTTCCTGGGTTGATACTTGTAAAAATTGCCTATGGTGAGTTGTTCATTGTTAGTATTTAGAACCCCTAAGCAATGACTACTTCTTAGAGGTGTTTTCCAGGTGTACCTAGCTTTTGGTTTTGAGTCAGTTGCAAGATCTCTTCAATTTATTGGGGATAAGAAATTGTTGCCTATATGGCCCAGCCCCTGTGTCTTTGGCACTGGGCCCACAGTGTCTTCTATGACCCTTAGGTATACCTTCCTGGTATACCAGGGAGAGCAGATGCTGGTTAGAACTACGTCACTTTGGCTAAAGTGGTATAATCAGTAATGACTATAGTATCAAACGCAGCCTAGAGATGATAAACTGAGGTAACTGCATGAACTAAATTTGTGGTTATATTAACAAAATCTAAAACCAGAAAATTGTATGCAGTAAATAAGCCTTCAATATGCCAATTTTACCTTCAGGAGAGAAAATTTAAAATTGGGGAGAAAATAGAGAAATAGAAGAGGAAGAGGTCAGAAGCAAGGCTGGAGGACAAAGGAGGAACATGCAAACTTTGGGAAACTGGTGAAGAAGGAAGAAATAAAAGGAAGAACAGAGCAGAGCCACAAAAAGAAAACAGAAACCACATTCACACTCATACAAAAAATCAAATAATGAAACAGTTAAAAATTAAAAGAGAAAAAAAAGTCTGCTGTCACTGGCAGACAATGTCGAGACAGAGTCCAGATCCATGTTGATTTATCCCAGCAAGCCAGCAGCAGCTTTATGGCAGGTTAGTGGATAATCTCAGTGAGTCTACACCTTTATTCCCCCTGAAGTTTAGGCTGGTTTCTGGCTGTGAGGCTGGGACCAGACCTGTTCAGCTTGTAGCAGTCTGTGCACCTTCTTTGGGCTTGAACTAGGTGGGAGCTGCTGAACGGAGCCAGTAGTTTTTCTGAGTTCTGAGCTCAGTTGGCCCCTCTTCAAGATGGCTCCCAGCCAATCATCCTCTCCAGTGGGATGGCCCAATCTGCTCCACTCACCAGCCAGTGCATTCCCTGGGGTCCACACCTCTGACGCACTGCTGCATCTTTTGGTGGAGGCCTCTGGGGTTGCCAGAAGTCACCATGTGTCCGCAGGTTTGAACCTGTCCTCCCATGCAGTGAGTTGGAACTACTGTGTTGTTGAAGTCAATTTAGAAGGGCAGTGTGGTAAGATATAGAGTACTGTAAATGTTGGGGCATGAAAGAAGCTCCCTTATGGCAACACCAGTAGTTCCATCTCCCACAAAGCAGCAATGTACATTTCACATATGGAATCTGCCACTGTGAAAGCTTGCAAATCACTGGGACAGATGTCTAACCCCTGCTTAAACTGTACCTTTAACAAATTTTCTTTTTTTTTTAATTTTAAAAAAATGAAAGTACAAAAACATACGAACAAACAGACACCAATTATCATAAAAAATAGTACAGTCACAACTAATCTACAGAGAAGGTGACATGGTCTCAACAGTGGTTATTGCTTTATCCATTGATATCTTTGAAGTGTAAATATATGAACCCATATACAGACATGCAAATTTAGTCAGACAATCTTCTCAACAACAGAATAAATACAAAAACCAAAAATCCAGAGACAAAAAACAAAACAGGCAAACAACAACAACAACAACAAAACACCACCAATAGTTGCTGCTTTGCATCTTGATATCTTCGTAGTGTGTGTTCAGGATAACACATACAGACATACAAGATTGATCAAATAACCCGTCATCCATTATTCCTTAGCATTAAGTGATATAATGCAATAGTAGAACCATGTTAGCCCTCCTGCTTATATGTATATTCATATATATATACATATGTTTTTGTCTCTTTCTTTTCTCCTTTCCCTCGTCCCATCTGTTCTTTGTTTTAGAACAGATTTCCTTCATGACTCTTAGTTTATATTCCCACGCTCGGGTTCTTACACCAGTGATACAATATGTTGCCTGCACATGTATCGCTGATTTATTTCACTTATGAGTATGGACTCCAGTTTTGACCACTTGCCTACAAAGTCC
>PVLD010011992.1:0-62455 GCA_004027595.1 Dinomys branickii | reverse complement strand
GTACATGGAAGAAGGTGGAGGCCCGTGTGTGTGTACTTACATGGAAGAAGGCAGAGGCCCGTGTGTGTGTATATGTACATGGAAGAAGGCGGAGGCCCGTGTGTGTATACTTACGTGGAAGAAGGTAGAGGCCCATGTGTGTGTACTTACATGGAAGAAGGTAGAGGCCCGTGTGTGTGTATATGTACATGGAAGAAGGTGGAGGCCCGTGTGTGTGTATGTACATGGAAGAAGGTAGAGGCCCATGTATGTATATGTACATGGAAGAAGGTGGAGGCCTGTGTGTGTATACGTACATGGAAGAAGGTGGAGGCCCGTGTGTGTGTATATGTACATGGAAGAAGGTGGAGGCCCGTGTGTGTGTACATGGAAGATATAAGGACTATGAACCCGAAATCTTCAAAGGATATTTTGAAAAATGTTTAACTTCATTATAATCAATGAAATTCAAACTGTAGTAGTGAAATACTACTTCCCTTTATTAAATTACCAAACATTAAGAAATTTATATCTGGTGTTTTGTGAATGCTCCACGTAGTAAGCTGCATCTTTAATAGGATGTTGAAGGGCACAGTCTTTCCAGAGGTCTGACTTTTAAAATCAGTTCTGTGCTGAGCACAGTGTCATACACCTGTAATCCTAGCTATGTACTAGAGAGGTTGAGGATGGAGGATTTGAGGCCTTTCTGGGCAGCTTCACAAGAACTTGTCTCTAAATTAAACAAACAAAAAGGCAAACAATAACAACCAGAACACAATGATAGTGTGTGTTCATAGAATGATACAGTAAAACAACACAAATGATACAGCGTTAGATTTGCCAATACTAAAATTTAATTCCATGTTTTTTATCTTAAAATAATTCCGTAATTCTACCAATTTGCAAAGATACTGCAAAAGGATAATTATGACTATAAGAATAACAGGTGCAAAAAGAAGTTCAGGGCCAGGGATGTAGCTCAGTGGCCTAAGCACCTGTCTGGCAAGCGCAAGGTCCTGAGTTCGATTCCCAATACCAAAAAAAAAAACCACGAAGTTAAATGACTCAGAAAGGCATTTACTAAATGATTACACTTTAGACATATATAGCCATTAAAATACTGGTCTACATTTATTGAGACAGTGAGGAGGGGGAAGATGGGGAAAGTTTAGTTTCAACCCATTTTATTTTTTAAGTGAAAGTGATTTTATATACAAAAACATGCTAATGACTAAAATCTCTCATAAGACAGTAATTATATTTGCATGCTGTGCTTATGAGTGAACTGCATTTTTTTTTTTTTTTTTTTTTTGCCTTTTTGAGACAGTTTCACTATGCAGTTTAGACTGACCTTGAACTTACTTTGTAGCCCGGGTGGGCCTCAAATTCAGTGATCCTCCTGCCTCAGTCTCTGAAGTGCTGGGATTATAGGTGTGCGCCATCACACCTAGCCTCATTTTCATTGTACTAGTTATTTTTCTTGTTGCTCAACAGAATACCCAAACCCACAACTAAAGGGAGAAGAGGTTTACTGTGGCTCATGGTTTCAGAGGTTTTGGTCCATGGTGGCCAGGAAGCAGAGCATAAGAGAACAGTGCCACACAGAGTGAGCAGGGGTCAGACCCAGTGCCCAAGGTCACACCTTCACAACCCACTGAGATGCACCCAGAAGTATTCTTTATTAATAATGTCAGCCCAATCAAGGTGACAGTCCAACTTGTCACATACAGTTTTCTGGATGAATTTTTTAATGGTTATATATTTCTTTTTTGTTAAGAAAATAAGTGACTTTCATAAAATTCATTTATTTCTTTTGAATCATATCATTTCTTGTAGTACATCCTACATAATCAAAAAGGTGGGCAAAAAATTCTTTTCAAGTGTATACTCCGCTAGTGTTTCTGGTGTCTAAATCTCCATTAAGCTACCCAGGCCACAAGCTGGGGCTTACTGTCAAGTCATCTGTCCCATTTCCTCTGTACAGTCTTCATGATGAATGTATCTGCCAGCTCACTGAATTGTTAAATAGTCTTTTGTAATTTTAGTTTCCAGCTTTGCCCTATTTTTTAAATTGTTGACATAGCTGTAGGAATACAAAGATGTAAAATCAAGAGTAAATGGTCCAAAGAGCAAATGACTATGTAAAAGGGTGTATTATATTTGAAAAGCCAATGTTTAAAACATCAAAATATGCCCATGTCTTTCCTTCATCACTCTGCACCTGCCCTTGTTTTCTTCCCCGTTTGTCATATAATGAAGATGGTCCTTTTAAAGTGAAAACCAGCTGGGCATGATGGTGCATGCCTGCAATCCCAGCACTCAGGAGGCTGAGGCAGGAAGATCATTGTGAGTTTGATACCAGCCCAGGCTATAAAGTGAGCTCAAGGCCAGCCTGAACTGCATAGGAAGACCCTATCTCAAAAAAGACCCAAAAAATGAAAATAAAAACCATGTATCTTATTCTGCTAACCCCCAGCAATGTTTAGAAGAAATTCCAGATGCTTTCTTGAATCCTCTGTGATTCCCTAATATGGCCCTGCCTACCTCTTTTCCCCATTAGCAGCACTCCTTGTCTCCTCTGTGTAAGCTACGCTGGACTTTCTCAGCACATCTGGACCACAGACAGCCTATTCCTAACTTAGGCCTTTGTCCTTTCTACTTGGAATCATCTTCATACCCACAGTTGTGCCTGTCCTGCTGTTGTTAGTTAGATGATCTTTAGCTGTCATTTCCGTATTACCTATTCTAAATGTCAGCCTGTTCACTCCTGTTACACATTATTTTATTTTTTGTTTGTTATCTTGCAGTTCTCAATCCTTAGTACTTCTGTGTTGATTTAGTTGTTCATGATTATCAGTATTTGGCTATTAGATTATAAGCCTGTAAGTGTTAGCCCTTGCCTGCCCTGTTCCCTGTTATTCTCAGAGTTTTGACCTTTCTTTCTATTATGTGGGCACTTGGTAAGTATGAATGGAGTGAAAGTCTACCACATGATTTGTAGCACTCTGTTGAATCCCACAGTAGCAATTCTAAAACCCGATGTTGCACATAAGCTGTTTAGGGCACTTATTTTTAGCCCTGCTACAGTTTTCTGTTACGATATATCTGTATGCACTGGCGGTAGACCTGGGAGGTGAAGCAAAGAAACCACAAGCTCTACTAGAAGTACCTTGCTACTGGTGACCTCCTCTTGCAAGAGCTTCCCTTTGAGTTCCTCAGCCCCCTACCTGTAGGTTTCTCTGGACCTGTCCCACTCATGCATATTTATCATTATGCTTCTTTCTTTTAGGCTCTGGTTCCCTTCCTTCCCTAAGATTTCAAGGCTACATTTGTTAGCTGTACTTGAGTATTTTGATGTCATTTTCTCTTATTCCCAATGCAAGGAGATTTACATGTTTTATTTACTTTAGAATGGGAGAACTTTGAAACCACCATTTCCAAAGAAGCGAATCAGGAAGTCATGAAAAACTTCCTAGTGGATGGTCCTTTGGATTTTAAGTTTGGAAAAACCTACATCAATGAGGACAAGTTGGAGAAGCAACAAGGTAGAAAGAACAAACTTCTCAGGAAAGTACTAGTTACCATCAAAAATACATATATGAAAGAGAAGAACTTTATAGATATTGAAAGTGGGAAAACCCTTGATCCAAAACCAACATCACTTGCTAGAAAACCTGGACCTGTCTCCAGAGGGAGGAAACCCCGTTCACAGCAGTATTCAATTCTGTTTAAACAACTGGGAGTCAACACAGTCCATAAATGTTATAAATGTAATATGTGTGGGAAAATCTTCCTCCACAGTTCTTCCCTGAGTAAACATCAGAGGATCCATACTGGAGAGAAGCTCTATAAATGTAAGGAATGTAGGAAGGCCTTCAGCCAGAGTTCATCCCTGACACAGCACCTGAGAGTCCACACAGGAGAGAAGCCTTATATATGCCATGAATGTGGGAAGGCCTTCAGTTTCACCACCTCTCTTATTGGGCACCAGAGAATGCACACTGGAGAAAGACCCTATAAATGTAAAGAATGTGGCAAAACATTTAAAGGTAGCTCATCCCTTAACAATCACCAGCGAATCCATACTGGAGAAAAGCCCTATAAATGTAATGAATGTGGGAGAGCCTTTAGTCAGTGCTCATCGCTCATCCAGCATCATAGAATTCATACTGGAGAGAAGCCGTATGAGTGTAGTCATTGTGGGAAAGCCTTCACTTCAATATCACGGCTGAGTAGACACCATCGCATTCACACTGGAGAGAAACCCTTTCGCTGCAGTGAATGTGGGAAAGTATTCAGTTATCACTCCGCCCTTATTATACATCAGAGAATTCACACTGGTGAGAAACCCTATGCATGTAAAGAATGTGGGAAGGCCTTTAGCCAAAGCTCAGCACTTATCCAGCATCAGAGAATTCACACTGGAGAAAAGCCCTACAAGTGTGAGGAATGTGGGAAGGCTTTTTCCTGGATCTCACGGCTTAACATACACCACAGAATTCACACTGGAGAAAAACCGTATCATTGCAAAGAGTGTGGGAAAGCTTTCAGTTCCCACTCAGCAGTGAATACTCATCGAAAAATTCATACTGGAGAGAAACCTTATAAATGTAATGATTGTGAAAAAGCCTTCAACCAAAGCTCAGCTCTAATTCAGCACCAGAGAATCCATACTGGAGAGAAACCATTCAACTGTAAAGTGTGTGGGAAAGCTTTCAGACAGAGCTCATCCTTGATGACACATATGAGAATTCACACTGGAGAAAAGCCTTATAAATGCAAAGAATGTGGGAAAGCTTTTAGTCAGAGCTCATCTCTTACTAATCATCAGAGGACTCATAATTAAGAAAAACTGTATGAGTAAAATGCATGTGGGAAATACTCCAGGTGAAATCCATTCCATACTGAATATTGAATTCATCCTGGGGAAAAAATGTTGGATAGTTAGATTACGAGGGGTAAAACTTTATAATTAGACCTCATCAAACAGACACTTCATGCAGAGTAAGCTTGGGAATATTAAGAAAGCATTGATAAAACATTTTTCATATGTTGTTATTATTGGCTATAAAACTTGAGACTGAGCTTGGGGGACTAGCATTTTACTTTCTAGTGATGTTTAACTGCTGCCAGCTTTCACAAGCATCATTGGAAAATGATCTAGGTAAAAGTGCAGCCACAAGATAAGTTTAGGGATATACTTTTTGAAACTGCGTCTATATCTTATGCAAGCCAATTATACTAATATTTGGGAAAAAGTTGTACACAGGTAACTGTCTACCTCACTCACTAAAATTTGTTTTTTTATATCTGAAAACAAATTATATACTTGATGTTTATTAAAACTTTAGGTCACTTCTCCACTTTCTAAGCCATTCATTTGAGAAGAAAATCACTCTGAACTATGCAGGTATACTGTTTATTGCAGGTTTTTCCTACTTTTTTCCAACCTGTGATTCTAAGCTAAAGACACTTTATGTTACAAAATACATAATATTTAATCTTTCTCAGAAAGTGATTACCTTTGCTATACTAAATTGAAAAGTAAAAGTTATTCAGATGACTTACCATTTTTGCTATTTAATTTACTGATAAATGTTACAGGAATTAGAAATGATCACACTTACAAGGGGCAAGATCCTCAGCTCCCACACTGAGCATTTTTCCCTGAACCCTCTGGTCACCAGTCACTGAGATGACCAGGAATATATGGAGCCCAGGTTGTCCTCCCAGGAGATGGAGTTAGCCAGGTGACTCACACATACACTCTTTGGTGCTGTCACATAAAGCGCGCTTCCTTCCTACACTCTGAAGGCTACCGGGTAGAATGCAGACTTTATGTTCAGATGCTTTTTCTCCTAAAAAGTAATGAAGCTAATATCCTCTAACGGTTTCAGCATTTGTAAAATGTGAATCATCATATTAGTAAGCTAGAAAGATTTTATCGCAAGTCTAATTGTTGAGCTTTCAGAAATTAATACCTAGTTTTGGGAAATTTATAGGAGGCAAATACTGAAGGGCCCAAACATTCTATAAAATGCTAGTTTCTTTCATCTTCCCAGGGAGCTTGAAAAGGAAAGTTTATAGCAGGAGTGGAGAGTAAGCAGAATAAAAATGATTACATTCGTCTTATCTCTAGGGAATAGTCTCATTTCAGACTTGAGAGGAATATACTTTTTCTGGGTGTTTAACAATCTGTAATTTCCCTTTTCCTACAACTGTTCTTTTACATTCTCTCATTCCCTAGTTTGTAGGAAAACATAACTTACCCAAATATGAGTAGCCTCAAAATTATCAAAGGAGTTAAATCTGGGTTAAAATTCCACAAAGAAAACAGGTCCAGTTTTTAAGGGAGGATTTACCAAATTTTGAAGTAATAATATTCAAGTCTTACGCAAAATGTTCCAGAGAAGAATGAGGCTAAACTCACCCAGTACTAAAATCAGACAAGGGAAGTATGGGAAGAAAAATTACTTGCCAGTGTTATCTGTGTACAAGAGATGTCAAAATCCCAAACAAAACTTACCGAATGCAATCCCAAAGTAAAGCTAATAATGTCATGATAAATACCACAATTTTTTTACTTATGAAAGGTAAAATTTAATTAAGCATTTGTGGTGAAAGACATATATATGGAGAAGAATTGAAAGGGATATAGAGGAAGAATGAACTATTTAGTAGTGCTCTGAGACACAAAAGTAGTACACACAAAAAAATTAGGTCCTGACCCTCTAATTGTGCAAAAAGCAACTGTTAAGAAGACTATGTAAGGAATAACTTGTGAACTTCAAGGCAGGGAAGGAGTTTTGTTTTTTGAGACAGGGTCTCACAGGCTGGCCTTGAACTTGTTTGTGTAGCCCGGGCTGGCTTCAAACTCATGGTAGTCCTCCTGCCTCATCCTCCTGAGTGCTGTGATTATAGATACGGGCTACTGCCACACCTGGCAGAGAAGGATTTCTTTATACAAATGAGTATATGAAACTTTTGATGTATTTACTCAGGTTAAAGAACCGCTTATCAAAATACACCAAAAAGGAAATGAAAAGTCATTACACAAAATGGATCTTTCCACAGTATGCCCAGAAAACTACTATATAATGTGCAAATTTTAAAGAATCTTTACCAATTAATAGGAAAAAGGATATATGATTACTTTTTTGTTAGTATATAAAACAATGTGTTTCATTAAGGCATATTTGTACATAGATACACTTTGATCATTTTCACACCATATGACAATTTATTTTACAGATGAGGAAATACCAGTTTCCCAGAACATGAAAAGATGGCAACTTCATTAGTAATTTAAAAATTAGAACCACAGGTGTGGTGTAATAACTACAGATGAGAAAACAATTAAGGGGTATAGCAATACTGAGTTTTGAAATGTATGTGAAGTCACGAGTTCTCTGTAGGGGCTCAGCTGGGCAAGCTTTTCACCATGGCTGGTAGCTATTGCTGCTGCTGGCTGAGAGCTTGGGCTACTCTACATGGCTTGGGCTTCTCACAGAAAGGTGACCAGTTCTGAGGGAGTGTCCCATGGGCAAACATTCCAGGACATGTATGTAGAAGTTGCAAGCTTTATAAACCAGTTTTGGAGGGCACATAGAATTAACATGTTCCCACGGACTTAAAACGCCAGTTATACATGCATGACTGTACTGTCAAGTGGCTTGTGCCACCTGATGGCTGTCTAGTGTTGCCTAATGAGGTCCTGCCTGTATCACCAGTGGTTTAGAGCCACCTGGCAATGAGACAAATTAAGGCCCTGTTGTGAATGTGTTAATTCTGGTGGTCAAAAATGACTAATACATTTTGCTCAGACTCAAGAAATGATATGTCATGATTCCTTAATTGCAAACCTTGGAGACTACCATATAAATAAAATTGGGGATAGTAATTTACCTTTGGGCATGATGTAAGGACATGGTGTAGGGGGAACACAAAAATCTCGGGTTGCTTGGTGCCCTCTCTTGACTTAGACACTGCCCAGGCCAGCAGAACCGTGATGGAAGTTGCAGAGGACCACCTGGATGGCTCTCCTTGGAAGAAGAGCACTCGGCCCTACTTTGGTGTGTTGATACGTACAGAGCTGTCTAAGATAGTACTTTACCCCCTCAGTTGGCTTTAAGTAATGTAAATGGGTGTAGCTGTGTAGTCTTTAAAAGAACGTGACAGGTCAGTGATGCCCTGCCAAAGCTGCCTATAGTATATGTGAGCTATGCTGAGTGACACCGTGCTGTCAGCTGGGATTGAGCCTCAAGAAAGAGGCCATGAGAAAATTACACATCAAAGCTGAAGCACCAACCCGCACCAACCCCTGAACACTAGATACTCTGTGATATGCAGATTAGTCTTTCTGCATATCTCTCTGCAAACTGCAGAGGTGCTATCAGGCTACCTACCCACCCCAGCTCACAGCATTCATACTTCCTGCCTTTCTCAGTCACTCATCTATGGCCCACTTCTCTTTTCACGGATTAATAATACCTGGTTTGGCCCTTGGTCAAGACCTTTATTCAGGTTAGCCATTGTTCTGACTGGACTTAGGACTTTCTTGGCTCCCCACAACTACAAATACACCTTAGTGTCTTTATTCTCCCCATAGGTTGCACTGGAAGTGGTAGGTTGGAATTTACTGGAATTCCAGTAACTTTCTCCTAGGATTACAAACAAACTCCACTGGACCAAGATGAAGTTTGGGAAGGGCTTCCTGTAGAGGTACAATTTCTCAAAAGGCCTATGTGTCTCCTCCCTTTTGTGTTAACCATCAGCACTGCTTTAAAATATATCCAGCATCCAACCACTTCTCATAATTGGTGTCATTCCCAACTACTGTCTTCTCTCACAGAGATGACAATAGTCTCTGCTTTTTCTTTTGTCATGTCTGGCTTCTGGTCAGGGAGCCAAAGTTGTCACATCTGGTGGATAGGCACTGCTGCTCTGCTGTCCAAGCAGCCCACTGGACTACCTACCTTTGCTTTCCCTATATTTTGCTGGAGGTGAGTGTGGCTTATCGTTTGTTTATTTGGCTGTGACCTGCCTGGCAGCTCTTCTGGTCTTGATGCAAATCCCTTAGCCCCTTTCTCTAGTTTTTCTTAACCTACTTCCATGCTTGACCTTCCCAGAGGAATTTCTCTAAAGTTTGTTTCTAACTCCTGCCCGTCACGATTAGCTAGATCTAACGAGGCCCCTCTTCTGTTTTTAGGGGGCGAGGTCTACAGACCCCTGATCCTACACGTTGACCCTTCAGTTTATTGTTATCCCCAGCACAGTAGAACAGGGATCGTCATAGTGCAGACATGAAGAGAAAGATTCTCGTACGTTGTGGGTAGCCATCATAAGCTAGGGAATGCTGAAAACAATTCAAGATGCCTGGGGAGCGTTGTGGGCGAAGCTTCCGAAATTCTGGGAAAGTTTTTGTCTCTTGTGAGCCAAGAGTTGGATGTGTATTAGATTATCCTTCAACGGTTCCTACGGATGGGGGATCTTCACTGTACAGACTAAAACAATGACAAATAATCATAACTAGTGGTGGGAGTCACCGCACCCCGATCCTCCGGAATAAAGACATCTAATCCAGGTTAGCTTTGTCACATCGTTGCGCCTACACAATGTGCCTGCAGCTGACTGAGGCAACCTGCCACCTCGATTTCGGTTCCCGCGCCGAGAGCCTGTCAACCTCCCGGAAGTCGCCTCGCGCGGAGCCCCCTGGGAAGCGCCGCGAGCGCGGCCAGAGGCATGCCGGGAGCCGTAGTTCTCCCGCGGGCCGCAACCCTGGCCCTACTACGACCGGTCTGGGTTTGAGGATCTCGCAGCTACCTCTCGAGGGCCGTGAAGGGAGCTAGCGCCTTTCTGTGTGAGTGGACCGCGCGGGGTCTCGCGGGGAGGCAGGTGGGCGGGAGGGGGAACAGGCAAGCCTGTGCGCGGGCGCCCAGAGGGCACCGACAACCTGGGGCGGGGACTCCCAGCCAGTGAGGGCCCGCTCCCCTCGTTCTTTTGTGGCTTCTTAGCGAGACAGGAATCCCAAAGACAGTTGTTAACGCCTACAAAGAACGTCCGTGTGCCAGTCTTCAGTCTAGCATCTTAAGTAAATTAACACTTTTGGAGGAGGAGGGGGTTGAACTTTTAATTTCAGTAGCACATGTTTGCAGTACATAATGTTTGCACTCATCCATCGGGAGTTGGTATATGCCATAACATCTTAATATCAAGCTTCAGGTGGGTTAGGCCTATGCCGATCCCATTTTACGGAGGGAGAAACCGAGGCACAGCGTGGCCAGATAAATTTGCCAAAATTTGACTGGAGCCTTGGACTGGAACGAAGATTCCTTTCTTGCCTATGCTACTTACCTTTGCGTATGTGTTTTTGGGCAGGTCGCTGATCTTCAGTTCTGTCTCCCTCGCGTTGTAAAATGTGGGAGCAATAGCCACCCCCTGCAGAAACAGCCGAACCTTCACACTCCAGGATTCTAAAATCCTCAGAATCTTATGATCTGTGCATCCTGTGATATACCTTAGGTCATCTCTAGACTGCTTACAATACTTAATACAGTGTAAATGCTGGATATGGTTGTCATGCTGCGTTGTGTGAGGAATAATGCAAGAGACAAATGTGTACGTGTTCAGCACAGAGAGTTTTTTAGGTTGGATCCATGGATGCAGAACCCACAGATACAGAGGGATAACTGTATGTACTTTCCGCAGTTACAGTGAAGATTTAAAATACTACATAAAAAAGCACTCAAGACACTTGATGTAGAGGCTGCACGTGGAGTTACAATATCTTCCACCACACTTTTTCTGATTGGCCGGAGTATCCCGGGTTTGGGCTTTCACGGCACGGCACGTTCCGGTTGTGCTCTCCTAGGGTGGGTGAGAGGAGCGCACTGCAGTTAGTGACACTTGCCTGGCTGCTGCAGGCACCGCAAGCACTGTCTGAGCGGGTGGGGTTCTACCTCTCCTAACTGGTGTGCACTGTGGGAAAAGAGGGCTGTGTGGGGTGAGGACGCCCTACAGTATGGCACTTGCAGGGTCAGCATTGAAGAGCGGCAGCTGCGCTTGGCCTAGGGGCAGTGTTTTAATCGTATTACCTTGGGCAGGTTGTGGTATGGCCAGACTCAGGGCAAGGCAGAGACGCTGAGAACCTTTATATATTGTTTCCTCACAGTTCTCGAGATGGACCCAGCATTTCCTGAAAGGCCTCTGAGAACAAGCACTGGGCTCTGTCACCAGGCAGAGAAAGGGAAAGGGGCAGGTACCCTTACTGTGCTTTTCCCAGGAAGGAAAAGGTGAAGCAGGGAAGCCAGCTTAGGGTCAGCCAGCTCTGTTTGAGAAGTGCCTGCCTGGGCTGGGGATATAGCTCAGTGGAATAAGCGCTTGCCTAGCAAGCGCAGGGTCTTGAGTTCGATCCCCAGTACCGCAAAAAAAAAAAAAAAAAAAAGAGAAGTGCCTGCCCTAGGAAATTCAAGTTCCCTATGACTGTCAGGATGGACAGTTTAAACCTATCAAAGACTCTAAATATCTGTGGATGGGTCACAATTTCTTTGAGGCAGCTAATAGGCCCTTAGGTGGACATTAAAATATCAATTTACAGAAACTAGAAGTCTGGTTGATACAGGGATGGGATGGAGACTAGCAAATTGGCTTGGTCACTGTTCTTCTCACTTGGTTTGCTCATATGTGCAGGGTGCCTTTTCTGAGGCCGGATGGATGTTAGGGCAGTGGGAACTCTCTCTCTAAGCCATCCCTTGACACCAGGGTTCCTCATGACACTTTTTCCTTTCTAGACCTACCTTGTCAGCACTGTGTTCTTCTTTGATAGGAGAACTGAGAAAGAAGGGATGGCTATGGACTGGCTGCCTGCTTGGGTGACGGTAAGTAAATCTGTCTTTTTATAAACTGCTGTCTGGGTTCAGAGATGCGAGCACATTTACATACCTTCACCGGTGAAAACCATGGGGAATCCAGAGCCTTGAAAGTTTTTCTGAGAATACTGGGCTTAGTGAGGGGTTGCTAAGGAATGTGCCTATTGGTCTCCAGGTCAGTCTTTGTTCTTTGGTACTGGGCATTGACCTCACTGAGTCACATCCCCAGCTCTTTTAAAAAACTTTTCTGAGATAGCTTCTTGTTAAGCTTCCTAGACTAACCTTGAATGTGCAGTCCCCTTGCCTCAGCCTCCAGAGTGGCAAGGATAGATACACGCAAGTGTGCCCAGGGCTCTGGGTCCCTCTTAACTCAGCCCAACTCATTTCACAATCAGAATGTGAGCCACTGCTACATACATACTTTCTTTTGGTAAGGAGTACAAGCTAGTAAATTAGTACTTTTCTTCACAGAGGAGTTAGTCATACTAACTCTGGGGCAAAGACAAAGAAGGACTAGATTCCTTCAACAAAAATTCATTGAGCACCCACTGTGTGGCAGATGCTGGCCATACACTGGGGATACAAAGAGGAAAGGTTATTTCTTTCTTCGAGTAGTACTGATTTTAGGAAGCATGATTAGATGTACAAGGTGAGTCAAGGGAAATATCCTAGAAGTGGGGTCATTTGGAATTGAAACTGAAGAGCAAGACTGATACTTTGAGGCTGGCACTGGGGAGGACAGGGCTGGGCCTTTCTCTGCCGGGTACTGCTATGATGGTAAACTGGCCAGTGTCCTCTTTTTCAGTGTGAGGGTTGCCTTATCTCCTCATCACATTCTCTGGTTTCTTTTCCCTACTGCTACTTCATACTACCCTCCTTCCCCTCTTTTCTTTTCCCATTTGAGACCCATTCTCATTACTTTAACCATTGTCTTTCTGAGACTCTCCCAATTCCCGTCCTCTGACCTCTGAGAGAGTTACAGTCTGCCATTCTCAAATGCTTAGTAAACATTTCCACGTGGAACCCCATCGCTCCCCTGGCATCGGCTCCCTTCCTTGTTGCCTCCCTTCTGTGGATTGTTGATTCTGCCTCACCCCAGAACCTCTTCTCATGGTTACTGCTCTGAAAGAGTGGCAGACCACAGGTAGGCGTGGACTCAAGCTAGACTTCATGGGCTCAAAGGTGAGCCTGGGATGACCTTGGGAAGTACTTCTCTGTCTCTGGAGATGCTTGTGTGACTGCTTTATGACTCATGTTCAAACAAGATAAAGGCAGTATATGTATTTTAAATCAAGCTGGCTACCCCAGGAAACCTTTTTACTGATGGTTTGCAACTGGCCTGCATTGCTTGACAAGCCCTATTTGATTGCCCAGAAGATTCTTGCTGAGAGGTGCTTCTTTGTGCTGCCTCGGCATCTTCATGTCTATCCAGCCTCTAGTCTGTGAAGATAAGAGAGGCTGAGGTGGGGTGTCCCTCAGCCTCTGTAGGCTTCCCTGCGTTCCCAGGCTGCACTGCAGCTCTTGACCTTTATGTAAAAAGCCTCACATGAGAATATTCCCTAAAATCTGGTGAATCCTGTCAGCTCTTTGAACTGGGAAAGTCTTTTTAGCAACCATAGCATAAAAAAGAGGTAGTGGTATCCTGTATACATGCAAGCTTCTTGCATTCTATATGAAAAGATGTGTTTATTCTAAATAGACTAGGAATAAGCAAGAATTTGTATCATAAGTCTCAGAGCAAACCCTAAAAATGCAAAGAGGTCTAAATGAAAAGTCAATATATAAAGTGGAATCTAAAAGAATTCAAGGGCTAAGGGTAATGCTCAGTGGTAGAGCACATGGTTAGCATGTATGAGACCCCGGGTTTGATGCCTAGCACTAAAAAATAAATAAATAAGGAAATAATTCAAAAGAAAGGACCACACAGAGAAAGGAAACAAGTAACCCTAATAGAAAGATGTAAAGAAATATATGAAAGCCTGCAGTGGCACATGCCTGAAATCTCAGCTACTGGGGAGGATTGCAAGTTTGAGACCAGCTTGGGGTAACCATGTGACCCTGTCTCAAATCCAAAAATTACAAAGGGGTGTGATATAGATCAGTGGTAGAACACTATTAGATTCAGTCTGTAGTACCACAGAAAGAAAAAAAGGAAGGGAGGGAGGGAATAAGTAAAAGATTGTTTTCAACTTTTCTCCACAAATATCAAAGAATAATCTGAGCAACACCTTGTGTTCTTCTGGATATCTTTTGTAAAAAATATATGTGTATGAGTGTGTACAGCATTTTTCAACATATAGATTGTCTTGTAGCTTTTTTTAATGAATCAATAACCTATTAAGATCAAATTCCAATATCAAGCATACACATTTCCTTCATGTGCACAGCATTTTATGGGATGAATGTACTATTCTTCGCTTCTCCATTTGCTTCTTGATAGACTGTAGGTTGTCTTCATTTTTCACCATTATGTTAGTTTCCTGTTGGTGCTGTAACAATTTACCACAAATTCAATAGCTTGAAACAGCATAAATTTATTCCCTTATAGTTGTGGCAGTCAGAAGTCTGAAATTACTTTCACTGTCGTAAGCCCCAGCTGTCAGCAGGGCTGGTTCCTTCTGGAGACTGAGGGGGAAATTGGTTTCTTGTCCTTTTCATAGTCCAGTGCTGATGATTTTCTTGGCCTGTGTCCCTTGCGTCCATCTTCAGAGCACATCCCATCAGTCCCTGCACTATCGTTGCATCACCGTCCCTTCCATGCCAGACTCCTCCTGTCCTTCTTACAAGGCCCATTGTGATCACACTGGGTCCACCTGTACAGTAACCCATGATGCTCTCATCTCCAGATCTTCAGAGTCCCATTTGTCATTCATGTAACCTTGGCAGGTCCCGTATTCAGTCTACCACAACCATTACATAATAAATCATGTTGCAGTAAATATCCTTGACCAAGTATCTCTACCAGGTTGTACAATTATTTCTTGTGGTAGAACCCCAGAAGTGCAAAGTCAAAGTGGTGTGCCCATTATATTTTCACAGATTCTTAGCAGAATGCCTGCTAAAAGTATTGTGCCACTTTTATTTCTTTAGCTCTTACATTTCACAAAAGAGTTGCCATCTGCCCAGCTTGTGCCTTCTCCCATTTTGGGTTTTAACTGGTCTTGTTAGAACTTTCTTAGTTCTCTCTTGCACCTGAATAGTCTTACAGGTTTTGTGGTTCTTTTGGTTTTCATAGTCAATGGACACCCATCTGAGGATATAATTTAGAGGTCCATCTACCTGAATTCAAATCCTACCTCCACCACTTTCTAAAGATATTACCTGGGAAGATTATTTGACTTTTCTAGATCTGTTTCTTCTGCAAAACTATTTAATTGTAGTGTCTTCCTCATAAAACTTTTAGATTTAAAAGAGATATTATATACACAATTTCTGTTATAGTCCCTACAAAATTCATTAAATATTAGCTAATACTGTTTTTATTATTTGCTGAATGTCTCAGAAATTCTTTATTTCTATTTAGCTGGTAGGATTTTTTCATTTTCTAGCATTTCTCTGATTTTTTCTCACATTTAATTTGGATTTTGGGTAGAAGGGAGACATACTCAGTCACTTTGAAAGATCAAAGACTGGAATTTTGGACCAAGGATGTAGCTTAGTGGCACAAGCACCTGCCTGGCAAGCGCAAGGTCCTGAGTTCAATTCCTAATACCAAAAAAAAAAAAAAAAAAAAAGCCAGAATTCTAATTCTGTGTTGGCACAGACCTTGCCAATTTTTCCCTATCCCCACAACATATGGCATGTATCTTTACACCCAATGAGTATTCAATAAATACTTATTTAATTAAATAGTTGATTTTAAAAAAATTACATAAATAGTTAATGTGAAATAATCTTGTGACATTTTCAGAACTGCCTGCCTAGCACCCTGGTGTCATCTTCTTACTGAGTTTCTGCTAAAGAACGTGTTCTTGGGTAAGCAGGAGTGGCTTTCCCATTTCAGGGGCCCGTGACCTTCAGGGACGTGGCTGTGCTCTTCAGCCAGGATGAGTGGCTGCAGCTGGACCCTGGTCAGAGAAGCTTATACCGGGAGGTCATGCTGGAGAACTACAGCAACCTGGTCTCCCTGGGTAAGGAGTTTTGCCTCTAAGGAAGAATGCCTCGAGGTACGCCTTAGAGTACCCTCTCTGAGTTTAGAGCCTTCAGATTTCCACCCTGTTGTGTACCTGGGAACAGTCAAATCTCTGCAAAGTTGAAGGTGCAATTTTTATTGCAGTGTTCTCCATGTTAACCTTTTCTCCTTCTGTCCTTCCTCACTCCCCCCGCCAGTAAATTTTCCTTCATGAAGCAGAGTAACAGTTAGATCCCGGATTAGATTCCGAAATCACATAGATCATTCAGATGTTGAAAAATGTAGTGGGACCACCCTGTCTTAGAGGTGTTTATTACCAGGGCCCAGTATTACTTCTGAGCTAATCCCTACTTCCCATCTGCCCCTTGGAACTCCAGTGCTCCTCAAAGTGTCTGTGCTGCCTGCCCCACCTTCCCGAGAGTGATGTACGAGTTCTCTGTAGGGCTGCTCTTTGTGCTCTTTGTTCAGACTCCGTTTCCCTCCTCGTGAGCAGGAATTCCTGTTTCAACACCGGCAGTGATATGCCAGTTGCAGCGAGGAGAAGATCCCTGCACGGAGGAAAGAGAAATGCCTCCAGACACCTGTCCAGGTGAGTGAAGGAGACACTGGGACAGGGAGTCTATAGATGAACAAGGTAGGAGGAGGCGTGGTCTGGTGAGATGTTCAGGGTCAGTTGTGTTTTATTTAGGTTGCATGGTTTATTGCAGCACCTTACATGGTGACAAATACCTAAATGCAATTACCTAATATTCTATTTTCAGTTATGGGTTAAGTAAAGAAAGGTCTAACCCAAAGTGCCTTGAAATCGACTCAAGATAAATCTTTCTACCTAGGATCACAGCCGAGCTTGGAGCTTGGACATATTTTAGAATTTCAAGATAAATTGAATTCATGTATCTTACAGACTTTTATTGTTCTCAAAAGATGTCTACAAAGGCTGGGGATGTCATTCAGTGGTAGAGCACTTGCCTAGCATGTGTGAGGCTCTGAGTTCAGTGTCTGTCATTCAAAAAAGATTTCTACAGCGAGAGTCTAGTCTTCTGGTTACAGCTTATTAAAGGAAATGAATATGTCTTATGGTTTTCCTCGTGACCTAATAGAATGGGGAAAAGTGATGGAAGGATAGTATGAAAACATTCTTTCTCCAAAGAAGCAGGTAGCTGATTTTCTTTCTCTTCTTTATAATCAGAATCTTGAATTTAGATCAAATATTATCTCCTTAGTCACGCCTCACAACTGTTGTAAATTTATTTTTTATTTTTTATTGATTTCTTGGGTCCTGGGAATTGAACTCAGGACCTCACGTTTGCCAGGCAGGTGCTGTGTTGCTGAACTACATCCCCAGTAACTGCTATAAATTTAAAACTGTTCTCCTTTTAAACAGACTGTGATATGAAGTTATAATTACATATAACTCACAAAATATTAAAAATGCAAATGTTTAAAATTTATTTCATCTGGGGTTTCACAGGAACATGGGAAGAATATAATCAGTAGAAAAAAGGCAAGTTACCTACTATACTGCCTAGTGTACACAGAGTAGGAAATGATGACAAATCAAAGAACTCCACAGTGTTCAACTTGAGCTTGTTACGTGACATTGTCTTGTACCCTCATACCTTCTGCATGGCTTGTTCTTTCTAAGTCTATCTTCACTCCTCCCTTGGTACCTCCTCTTCACTGCTGAGTATGTTCTGCCATAGCACTCCTTCACCTATTTCCTTCTCTCTCTACTACCCCATATTGTTTTTTCCAGATTCAAGTCCACTTTTGAAATCAGATGCTGCCAAACCCCTTTTGTATGCATTGTTGCTAATTTTATTATCCCACTAATGCATTTATTTGTCTCTTCTAGGAGGCATTAATTCATTTCATTAATTCATTTCAGATTTCAAGACTTGGCCTGACATAGAAGTAGTGCCTATCAGACAGGACATTTTTATTGAAAAAACATCTCATGGAATAGTAAAGAAAAAATCCTCTAAGTGTGGTCCTTGGGACATCGACTTTGGAGAAACTGTGGATTCTGAGGACAGGCTACTACAGGGGCAACAAAAGAAACCCATTAGGCAGATGGCAGCCTCACCCAAGAAAACTGTCAGTGAGGATGGAAAGCCCACAAGTCTGGAATTGGGGAAGAGCTCATTTATAAACACAATTCTTATTTCACAACAGAGTGTTCCCGTGGAGATGGTACCCAATATGTATTACACTTTCAGAGAAGATTTTGCACAGAATTTTGATTTAATGAGATGCTTCCAGATTTACCCAGGAGGAAAACCTCTTGTCTGTCATGAGTGTGGGAAGAACTTCAGCCAGAGTCTTCATCTTCTGGAACACCAGAGAATCCATACTGGTGAGAAACCATACAAGTGTAATGAGTGTGGGAAGACCTTTAGCCACCGGTCATCCCTTCTCACACATCAGAGAATCCACACTGGAGAGAAACCATACAAGTGTAATGAGTGTGCAAAAGCATTCAGTAGCAGTTCCACCCTCATCAAACACCTGAGAGTGCACACGGGAGAGAAGCCCTACCATTGCAGGGAGTGTGGGAAAGCCTTTAGCCAGTGTTCCACTCTCACTGTGCACCAAAGGATTCACACTGGAGAGAAGCTCTATAAATGTGCTGAATGTGAGAAGGCCTTCAACTGTAGAGCAAAGCTTCATAGGCATCAACGAATCCACACAGGCGAGAAACCTTATAAATGTAGCGAGTGTGGGAAAGGTTACAGCCAGTTTCCATCCCTTGTGGAACACCAGAGACTCCATACTAGAGAACAGCTGTGCCAGTGTTTGGAGTGTGGGAGAACCTTCACGCGCATCTCCACATTTATTGAACACCAGCGAATCCATACTGGACAGAAACCCCACCAGTGTAATGAATGCGGAAAAACCTTCAACCAGTATTCATCATTTAATGAGCATCGGAAAATCCATACTGGGGAAAAGCTTTATACATGTCAAGAATGTGGTAAAGCCTTTGGCTGCAAATCCAACCTTTATAGGCATCAAAGAATCCACACTGGAGAGAAACCCTATCAGTGTAACCAATGTGGAAAGGCATTCAGCCAATATTCATTCCTAACTGAGCATGAGAGAATCCATACTGGAGAGAAACTCTATAAGTGTATGGAATGTGGGAAAGCATATAGTTACAGATCAAACCTTTGTAGACACAAAAAAGTCCACAATAAAGAGAGACTCTACAAATGGAAAGAATATGGGAAACAGTTCATCTATGGCTCCTCTTTTACTCAGTATCAGAAATTTTTGAGAGGAGATAAACCTGTGTTTTAATTTCTCTCTCTAATAATCCAAGACTTTACACTAGACAGTGATCAGTACAATAATAGAGCAATCCTAATAGATTCAATCTTTTTTACTTCTACAGAAAAAAAGGCTAGTTAATATTAAGATCAGTGTATCAGTGAAAATATGAAGCGCACTGATGTAAAATTTTATAAGCACTATTAAATTCTAAAGACAGTCTTTAAATTGATAGAAAAAGCATGAAAGGCCTCACTTTGTAGAAAAGTGTAAATAGTTGGATGTGTTTTACTTCAGACTGATCTCTAAGAGCAAGCTTCAATATGTGAATTTTCTTTTATAAGTAGTCACTGAATTAATAATGTGAATAGATGTGGGGCCTCATTTTCTGAATTGGCAGGCTGACTTAGGAAGTGCTCCTTTTTTACATAGAGATGATAAAGATACAAAAGAGTTCTTTGAACTTAACTTTTACATGGAAATAATAAAGCTGTGTGATAAGCGCTCCATAAGTGATATCAACACACACACATGTATATACATATACAGTCTTGTGTCACTTGGTGGAAATGCTTCTTTAAAAGGTGCCATTGGGCACTGTGGGCATTGTGCAGACATGTTCAAACATGCCCTTGGATGGCCTGGGTCATCACTACACATGGCCTCTTAATGCTACCAAGAGGTGTGGCAAACACAGAATGTGGGGCTGCTGCCCATGAAATGCAGCATAGTGTTTTGTAGTAACTTTTTTTGGTATGTAGAAGACATATGCTCTACAATAATCATAAAAATGTAGTATAGTAAATATAGCAGTAACAGTTGTTTATCATTCCTAAGTATCGTGTGCTATGCTTTTACCTGACTGGCATCACAGCAGGTCTGTTTGTACCAGCATTGCCACAAGTGTGTGATGCGCTGTGCTAAGACGTTGTGACAGCTGTGTCATGCCTGAGATGTCACTAGACAATGGGAATTTTCAGTTCCATTACTGACCAAAACATCATTATATGGGATATGATTGCACACATACATGCACATATGTGTCTGTGTAGGTATACATATGTGTGCACAGAGCTGTGCAAAAAAATGCTCACAAGTCCTTAATTCAAACATATAGAAATTTGTAATTTAGTTTCTAAAATTAAAATTTTGCCCAAGGGGAGTCTCTTCCTTTTGCTTTCCTATATTATTTCTTAGTTTGATGTAGTCCTGTATAGCTGAATAGAGTCTTGCAGTATTAGGGAAAGTGAAGTGAAGGACGTAGAAAGGCTCATGCAGATACTTTATCATCTGTTGCAGAAGGTAAATATATATATATATATATATATATATATATATATGTATATGTGTGTGTGTGCCCCTGGTAGCTCATTAGAGCCAAGAGAGTTTCAGTGTAATGATAGCCTTTCATTTTTTTAGTGAAGTTGAGGTCAGCGGCAGAATCATCTTTAGCTTGGGTGTTCTGTGATAGTTACAGCGTTATGTCCATTGTCACATCTCAAGGGCACCATTTGTTTTGTGACCTGGTTAGCTTCCGCTGCAGTAGCTTCACCAGTTATTTCGTCTTTGAGGGTTTCCTCCACTTTAATCGCGATTGACTCACAATCATGTTCCTTTTTCTTACAAGTCTCCGACTACCTGTGCTCATAGCAACTACTTAAACCCTCAAACCTAGCTAAGGCCCAGATGGAAAGTTGCTTTAAGGCATTTCTCATGTATAAAACTGCCTTTCAAATTACACATCTTTTAAGAATTCTTGTATGTAAGGTTATTTGTTGATGTTTTATTATTAAACCTTCTATTTATCACTTTAACATTTATCTCCCCTCACATGCTTCCTTCCTTCAATTCTGTATTTGACTTCCATGGTACTTAGAATATTGTTCTAATACGATTAGTTAGACCCTTCTGTGTGAGAAAAGTTCTAGAATTTAACTCAAGCATTCAACATAAAATATTTCTTATTGACTTGTTTTAGCTCATCAGAATATGTGGTGCTTCTGTTCATGAACTACTTTACAATTTGGAGAACGATGTCTGCCTTTGTTTGTGAGGAGAAGATGGCTCTGTTGTGTTTTGTCACCTGAAGGGCAGTTTATGTAGTGAAGTAAAATTTTGTCAAATGCTTTTCATTGAGAATGGAACTGTTTGTAAACAGAAATATTTGTGAACTGAGCTATCATTTTATATATTTAAGTATATTTACAAGGAAAATTAAGCCTGTGTGTGTGTGTGTGTGTGTGTGTGTGTGTGTGTGTGTGTAGGGGGAGTACTAGGGGTTGAACCCAGGGCTTTTGCCCTGAACTAAATGTTCAGCCCTTTTTACTTGATACAAGGTCTAACTGCCTCCCTAAGCTGACCAGGCTGGGCTTAGACTTATGGTTCTCCCACCTCAGCCTCTCAGTTGAGTGCTGCAGTTATAGGTTTCTGCCACCATGCCCAGCAGAAAATGAGACTGTTAAACAGATCTCAATACTTAACATTGTATGCAATGACAGTGAGCCTTCTTAGGATCCAAATTTTGGTTTCTAGATGCCCTTCCCCACTAAAGAGGAACCCTGGCTCTTTGGAGAAATGGAGCAGGGGAAGTGTAACATGCTAGAGAAAGAAAAAAGCAAGATAGCATTTGGCATTAATGAGTTAATGGCAGAAGACGGGAGCACATGACTGCACACACACACACACACATGTACGTATGTATTCCCACTGGCAAGTTTAGGGCAATTTTTAAAAAATCACTATAATTGGTTGTAATACATCAAGAAGGAATACAAAGCTCATAGTGATAAAAAAGAAAGTTCTGTATAAGATAATTTGAAGAATGCTATCTTTCATATGTACACTTAATGATGTAGAAAAATTATTTCATAACCCTTTATGTAATTAAATCTGGAAAATGATTGTAAAACTCGTAAAATTAACATTGTTAACATGATGTTAAAAGATCAGAGATAACAATTGTGAAAGGTGTGGTTTTATGATGAGATCCATCTAACCAAGTTTCACTGTTTATATGAAAAGCTGACATGTAGCTTCCGAAGAGATGCAAAATGAAGCATATATAAGTATTGATACATTGCCAAAAGGTTTCATGGAAATCTAATTAAATCTATCTAGATCATCTTCTTAGTTATAAGAAATACCAAACAATAGAGAAATCAGTCGAATTACACAGCAAGAAAGTAAATACCCTCAGAGTTTTAAGGCAATGTGCAAGACAACTCACCTGGGCTTTTCAGAAAGTTAGTATATTAAAAACAAGTGGACTCTTCTAGATAACCAAATACCAGGAGTGATCCTTTATTAGCTTCTGATCCAGAAAAAAATTAAACAGCTATCAGAAATATTGGGGAAAATACCAGGATAGGGTATTAGATAATATGGTGTTTAATGTTCTTAGAAATGGTATTGGAAATATGTCATTAATAGATGCATGCAGAAGTTTGAAAAGTCAATATGTCTGCTAAACATAAAGTTTGAAGTCAGTATGTCTGCTAGATGTTTTCACATATGTAAAATACTGGTCTAGTTGAACCTTTTTGTGGTAGATACAGAAATATTCATCGGTCATCCTTTAAACTTGTCTGTATGTTTAAACTTTTAATAAAAATTGAGGCAAAAGTGATTGGATTAAGTGATGAATGTGCCAGTCAAAATTTTCCCTCCGTACTCAAGGATTCCAGTTTGAGAGTTTATCCTCCAGGTATTGGCCCCACCTTGAATGGAATGAGTAGACTCCACCTTCTTCCTTTCACTGAATATAACTAATGCTTGGGACAGCTGTCTGGACACGCTGAGAATTCACAATAGCAAGTAGACTTGGTAAAGGAAACCACAATTTGAGGTAAGACTATCTGGCACTATTGAGCATTCCTGTGGTGAGGCTAGTGGTAGTTGACCAACATCTGCACCTCTGAGAGGGGAACGAACCTCTGTGTCGGGTCCAAGGAACTGTGAGCTAAAGAATGAGAGCATCTCCACTGTCTTACCTCTTTTACTGTCTTCCTGCTACTTGGACCGAAGGTGGATGCATCCATGAAATATGTACCAAAGAGGAAAACATAAAGCTCGCTATTCCCACCTAGAGCATGAGGACGATGAAAACTTGGGTGCTGAGAGTGTTAGGTGGTCGTGCAGCGGCAAGCAGGAACACTGAAGCAGCACCCAGGATTTGTATTTATGTTGAGGGGCAGTAACCAGGACCATTCACAGAATATCAGGCTCTGATCTCTGGTGGTCTAGGGCCTCTCTGGGATAAGCAAGCAGAAAGCACAGAGGCAGAATGGCTTGTCAACTGGGGATTGGTTCATGCAATGTGCATCACAGTGACTAGCTGTTTCTAAGAGAAAGGAGCAGTGGGAACTTAAACAGGAGCTATCACCTGGGCAGCTAAGAAACAAGTATACTGTCTGGAGGGGCCATTTGCTGTTACATTTCCCCCTTTTAGTTTCCTTGGCAAATCTTTGCTGGGCATATTAGCTGTGATCTGAGACAAGGCCCAACTAGAAGCAGTAACATTAGGATTGTTAGTGGTCTTAGTCAAGGTCCCCAAGTTTGTGTTATTACAGAGTTTTTCCCCAAGTTGCTTTTTAGAAAGAGACATAATCTAGGCCTGTCTATTTTGTAGCATCGCTCTGGCAAGGTAGCGAGGGAGTTAATCTGATCTAGGAAAGTGTCCAGTGTGCCCTGGACACTCATCAAATCTTGGTCAAGTGTTTTGATTGATTGTTCTTTTGCAGCAAATATCCACAGAGTTTAAGGTGGAAAGCACAGCTAGCAGGTGGTGGGGAAACAAGGGCTGGGGTAAGCAGCCTGAAACACAAATATCAAGGGGTGGTAGGTATGTAACAATCTTGTGCGTGATGTCCTCAGGCTTCAGCTGGATGTGGACTGGTCAGCATTCTCTTCAGAATGAGTCTTGGAGGAGCTGTCCAGATAAATTCTTCAGTGGATCTGCTGGATTTCTGAAATTTATGGAGTTAGTTAATGTGTGCCTGGATTATATGTGTGTGAGTTATAAGCAGTTTTTTAAGTTTTCTAGAGCTTTGTGGCCAGTATGCTGTGTGTAGTTTACAAATGCAGGTCTGCTGTTGCTGCCAGTGGTCAGGGTAGGCCACGTCTAGGGATGGTTTTTATAGAACAACCCTATGAACTTCTGTTGTCTTTTCAGTGTGAGTAGGGAATGGGAGGTCAGAACTAGTGACAGACATGCTGAAGTCTGAGCTGGCTGCAGGGGTATGGGCACCAGCACAGTGGCTTGAGCTTGCAGCGCATACAGTGGGGGCAGCTCTAGTGGCTGGGGTTGATGTTTCAGCCAGTTGGGTCCCTAGAAGGGGTTTAGGCCTCTGCACCAGATTAGTTTGCATTGGTGGCAGGTTTTCCAAACAGCAGCAGGAGGAAGTAGCAAGAGAGCTTTGGCCAAAATAGCTTTGTCCAAGGTGACCACAGCATATCTAGCCTGTCCTAACAGCTACTTCCATCTGCAGAAAGGGCATATTCAGCTTTTGTCAGGGGCTTACTTTTTCAGTCTGAAGAGTTTAAGAACAGTTTATCAGACAGTGCTAGGCAGTCATGGTCTTTGGGCCCAGCTCTGTAAGAGTCCTTGGTAATGGGTGAGGTCCAGCATATCATGTGGCACCTGGACAGTTAGGTCTTGGCCTGTGGTGAGCTTGTCAGCTTTCTTGATCAGAAGGACAGTGGCAGTTAGAGTGTGGAGGCAAAGGGGGAGGCAGCCCTTAGCAATTGGATCCAAGTATTTGTATAGGTGGGTCCCTGGGCCTCCCAGGGACTGACAGCCTGAGTAAACATCATTGTGTTTGTGAATTCAAGGGTCCAGATTATATAGAAGCCAGCAGTTGTAAGAAATTTGCAGTCTTTTTGTAACCAGTTTCTGCCAGATATTATAGCAGAAATTTTGTGTCTCTCTACCAGGCAGCTTGGGTGTCATCAATAAGAAGTGTTTTTTCTAAGAGGAAACAAGTTTTTAAACCTCTGGAGGTTGAGTCCAGCTCAGCTGGCTTTTGAGTTCACCTTTCCATTTAAAGGTGAAGGGGAGCTGGATGACAGGAGCCAGTCGGAAGCAGAAGAAGGCATTTGTTAGGTCTAGGCAGGTGTACCAGCAGGATGTGGGTGGCAGAAAACCGAGGCGATGTATATGGAGGGCAATCACAGAGACATTGGCAGCTCGGAGATCTTGAACTGGCTTTACAGGCAAGAGAGGTGTATTTTAGCAGTTTGACAGTCTATAAACATTTTGCAGTTTGGAAACCTCTGGATGTGTGGTTGAATTTCTAGCCGAGTGTCCGGTGGCATAGGATACTGCTTGATGCAGGTGGGGGTTGCCCTGGGATGGAGTTTCACAATCAGAGGCATGTAGGTGGTCGATGGCCCAATCTCAGGGCCCAGGGGACAGTGACAGAATTGTGGAGCTGGAAGGGACAGAGAAACAGCCTGTCTCCGAGCAGCCAAATCTGTTGTCACAGCCTCCCTGAAAATGGAGAGTTCCCACACTCTGTGGCAATTAACAGTCCTAAAAGGGTGCATGGTTTGGGAACTGCAGAATCTAAGGTGATGGCTGCATTGTAGACATCATGGAGATCTTGCCCCAGGTGATTAGCAGTCTGTCAAGCTGATATTTGGCTGGATGCCTGTTTGTGTTTCCCATGACACCTGACAGCAACAAGTCTTTATACCTCTGAAAGGAGAGATTTTAGAATTTCAGGATTGCGGTTTTCTGCCTCAGACTGATGCAGGTGTTGTCTTCCTCTTGGGGAGCAGCCAGAGTTGAAAGTGCAGGGTTAAACAAGAAGGAGGCTGGCTGGCTTGGGTGCAAAGAAGATGGTCACTTCTAACTTGAAGAGGAGGTCTCTTCCCAGAAGCAGTATGGGGACTTGTTTACACAGGAGATGGCTGCAAGTTTGTGTCTGGCAGAAGGGGCAAGAGGCAAGGGTCTTAGTTGCCCTGATGATGATACTATGGGCTCCCAGTGGCCAAGCTGAAGAAAGGAGCCTGGTCTGGTCTAGTTACCCCATCAGACTGATGAAATGGTTGTCATCTGATCCAGGTTGAAGCTTTTGAGAATTCTTATTTTTTAAAATCTGACTTTTTAAAAAAAAATCTGACCTCATTTTAAATTAGTGTCCATAGTCTGTATAATTCATAGCCAGAGGGTATGGTCATACATCAGGTGCTTTTTTTTTTTATCAGGTTTCTAGGTAATGATAGTTGATGGGCTTTTTGCCCCCCTTTTTGATGTCTCTGAGAAGTGCTCGACTAGGTTGTTTCTAGGCAACCTAGAAAGGCCATGGCAGCTCATTCATCAGAATTGACAGTCCAGTTTTCCTCAGTCAATACGTGGAACTCAGAAGGAGTTGCTGACAGTCATCTCAGGTGGGCTTTAGATGACACCCTCTGACCAGGACAGGCATGTAAGTGGAAGGCTGTGGAGGGAGAGCCTCTGTGGCCAAATGCGGGCAGTGGCCGGCTGGAACCAGTTCGGTTGGCTGCAAGCAGAGGAGTCAGGAGTGGGAGGTGAAACTGTTGGTAGCAGCTGGTATGGCTGATAAGGGTGCCAAGGTGAAATTCTCAGGAAGAATGGGCCTCTTTTTTCTTCTTTGAGACTCGGGGTGGCAGTTTTGTTTTGTTTTTAACTCTGTAAAAGCCCTTTTTCCTGGAGTCAAGGACTGTGGGTTTTGCCAAATTAATTCCCATTTCTGGCTCCCTCTGTGTGTGTTGTGTAGCTTTGAACGATGGCACAATGGAGAAAGGATTAATGCCTCCTCAGAGAGAGAGGAGATGTTGGTGAAACTTAGCTAAGGAGAGTGTCAGGCCCCCATTATGCCGTACGTTGATTGCCACAGAACTGCAGGTGAGGGTCCAGTCAGCCACCGTGACCAGTGCTTCCCAGTCTTGGTGCACAGATGGAGCAGCCTATTGCTTATGCTGGCCATTCCACTGACATGTTCATTCAGCAGGCATTCAGAGGTTAAACATCCCAGCCCCCCTTCCCCTTGAAGATGGTCTCAACTAGCAAGAGTTGATCAAACTCTTCTGCTTGAACTGAGCAGGACTGACAGACTGACTAATTGAGGTGCCCCCAAGTGGTCTTACTGGAATCAGGCAGACGGGCAGACTGCATCCTCCTCCCCTTGGAATCTGATGTGAGCCTCTTGAACAGGGAGCCAGGAATCCTCCTTCAGACCTCTGAGGTGACTCAAGAACTCTCTAAGGTGCACTTTTCTGTCAGAGCCTAGAGATGTCCTTGCTCTGTCTGCAAGGGTCACAACTGGTGAGCACAGTCTTCCCAGACAGTGCACCAGATGCAATGGCAAGCAGAAACACCAAACCAACACCTAGGATTTGAGGCAGATTTATTACGTCGGGGGGCACTGATCAGGGTCATTCTCAGAATATCAGGCCCTGATCTCTGGTGGTCTAGGGCTTGTATGAGATAAGAAAGCACAGAAGTAGAATGGCTTTTCAATTGGGGATTGGTTTGTACAATGTGCATCATGGTGTCCAGCTGTGCATCACAGTGACCAGCTGTTTCTCCGAGATAGAAGCAGCTGGAACTGGAAGAGGAACTATTACCTGGGCAACTAAGAGACTGAAGTGTACTTAATTTGGGGGGGGGGCATTTTCTGGTGCAATCACAGAGAAAAGGAAAATGACCTCGTGAGGTTGTCCATGCAGTCCTGGATTCACCCTGGATTTGTACATAATAAATGTGACCCTGATACAGTGAACAATGGCCATATGGGGCAGGTCCAAATAGCACCGCAAGTGTTTATAGAAATCCACTGACAGAACTACACACCACAAGAGGCGGATTAGAACTTTCACTGAACTAGCCAGGTAAATTGCTGGGTGGGAAAGAAAGCTCAACATTTTCCAGGAGAATTAAATACTCATAGTCTCATAATACACCAAATATCCAGAATGAAATGCAGAATTAGATAAAATACATACATTAGGGAAATCTCAAATGTTGGTTTGGGAAATGACCACGGACACTGACTCCAGGATGGTACCTGCTGGATGAATGAGACATTATTTCCATGTGTGTTTAGTTTTTCATTGACAGAAGGGGTGCAGTTCAATACACTTATAAAATGTAAAGTGTTCAGGTTATTGGCATGTCTATCACCTTAGACACATTATTTTGGGAACCTTCCAGGTCCTCTTTACTAGCCATTTTGAGGTTACAATTAATCGTTGACAACTGTAGTTATCTCTCTACTGCAGAACATCAGGACAGATATTACCCCTCCTGTCCAGCTGCACACTAAGAATTTAGATCTCTGGAAGTGCTTCAGAAAGTAAGACTAAGAAATGAATGAGAATGTCAGATTTGCAGTAGGAAAGTGAATATAAAAGAAACAAAAATGAAACACTTTAGAATGAAAAACTAGTAACAAAATGTCAAAAATAATAGGAGGACTTGAATGGAGATGATGAAAGAATCAGTGAAATCTGACTGATGCATAGCTGAGCAAGGAGGGAAAGTGAGCCTGTGACAATATCAGTATTTATTGTCTCCCTGAAATTCAAATTTAACGTGGGGTCTAGTGTTTCTGGAAACCCTAATTGCAGGAGAAAAAGGGTTTTAATGAGACATTAGTGGGGGGCCCCTGCCAAGGTCATGTCCCTCAAGTGTCAGCTCCTTGAAATGCCTCTTGCACTCCACAGGGTCCTGACTGGGCAGCCACACCCGGTGCTCCTCAGCAGACCCTGGTGGCTCCCACTCCTTGGGTTGCTGGGTGGAGGTAATGCATCCTCTCCTTCTGCCCAGATTTAGCTAGGGATAGGGACCAGTGTAGTAAAGCTAACAAACAACAAAGTCATGGTTTGCAAAAACACAGATACTTTTAATTTTAATAAGTTATAAAGTAGGGTTTCAAATTTTAATATACAGAACAAAAATGTATTGGTGGCAGTTACCAGTGAGATAAAAGTTTGTAATTTGAGTTCAGCACCGTGAGGGCCCTATCTGGTGGCTACCTGTCGTACAGGAGTAAATAGAGCCATGAGGCTTCATCTGACAAAGATATCGCTACTGAGCACCATGATATACTCAAAACAGACAAGAAAAACCCCTAAATACAAGCAAAAGGCTTACATATGAAATCCCATGGATCTTCCAGAAGAAGTGTATCGGAGAGCTAGACACCCAAATCTAGCACAAATCTCCCCTCCTCTCAAATGAGAAGTGACTCTCAGGTGCCTCAGGAGACTCTCCAGGTGAGGCGTACAGGCATCACCACAGCGTTAGAAACACCAGCTGGAAGGCATCTTCCCCCTCAAGGCCCACAGCAGAGCTGTGGATGCTCAGAAGGGCATGCAAGCCCATTCTCCACCTGCAGTTTCTCGGAGCCTGATGAAGCTGTGCTCCTTGGACGGGCAGATGACTGAGGGCCACCTCAGCTGCAGAGAACTCTGTGACTGCATGTGGGACTGTGGCCAGGCTGGACCTCAACTGCCTGAGGGCACCTCTCTCTCAGGCAGAGCCCGGCATCCAGGGAAGGCCCCACCTGTGGGCTCTGGGAGTGTAGCAGTCCCATTCCTCAGCCCCTAGGATGGGTAACTGAGTAGCACCCACAGTCTAGCATTAACCCTGAATTTCCTCTGCATTCTAGTATAGACCTGGGCAAGAAATGCGTCATTCTCCAGCCCATAACTAACACCAGATGTCTTAGATTCTGCATGTGAGGGCAAGCCTTAGGACCTGTTCCTAACTTACAGAGAGGCAGGACTACAACGTGCTCCCTACCACATTCCAGGAGAGATACTGGTAAAGATCCTCCAGCTGGGTTCTCCAGAAGACAGAGGCCAGGAAAGCACGGAGAAAGGGTGGGGAGTGGCATTGGAGGAGAGGGAGGCTGGCTGGGCTGGGGTAGCAGCTGTCATCGCAAGAGGAAAGTACGCATGACCTCAGACACCTCTGCAGCTGGTTCCTGCGCTCCTCACTGTCCTCAGACCGTCCACACAGATACACTCACAACCCACACATTCAGACAGACTTACTAGCACCTCAAAACTCAACGGAGGGGCTGGGGCTATAGCTCAGTGGCATGAGCACCTGCCTGGCAAGTGCAAGGTCCAGAGTTTGATTCCCGGTACCAAAAAAAACAAAAAACAAAAACCTCAATGGCGGGTAGCCATCAGGGGTCCTCCTAAACTTCAGCATTCTCATCATCTAATGAGGAGTTTGACGAGAGAGTTCTCTGAGATCTATGAGTGGTGAGAATACTGCCTGTGGACAAGAGAAGCTTCAGGGTTATGTGTCAGGCCCGGCCAGGAAGGCGCAAACATGCCCGGGGTCTTGCCATTTTGGGGTATTGGAATGCACATTTCCAAAATATCAGTGCAGGGAGAGGTACGGTTTAGTCCGTGGGCCCTCAGCCCTCCTTCCTATTTCCTCTCCCTTACATCTTTGCTCACAAGGTTTTGAAAGGGCCAAAGGGAAAACGGGCCTTTGCCCTTCAGCCGTGTGCCCTCAGGACTGTGTCTGCAGGTCCCCACTGGTTTCAGAGCCTGCTAAGGGACAGAGGCAGGGCTGGCAGGGAGAGATGGGGGAGCCTGCCCGGGTGGAGCTGGTGGTCAGGAGCAAACTGAGCCCTCAGAGCCTGGCGTCAGAGCGCCCCAGGGCAGAGGGAGACTGGACAGAGCACAGCCTTGCTCACCCTCGGGCTTGGGAGGGGCACGGAGGCCCCAGAGTGCGGGAGGCGGCAGGTGCAGCCATAGTCAGTGGGACAGAGTCCAGTGTCTTTGCTGCCTTCACCTCCTGCCTCTGGCCTGTAACCAGTCTCAGGGCTCCCAAAGCCTCCTGGGAAGCAGACAGAGCCGCACAGCCCAACTCAAAGGAGACAAGCGCTAAGCAGCGTGAGCACCAATGGCTCAGGTGACTTTTCTGAAGTCCTTAATTCTTTATCATAACTGTGTTGAGCCAAGATGACTGACAGGTTGCAGCTAGCACATCTAGAAACTAAAAGTACTTTGAATGAATCTCTAAAGGTTGAGAATTTTCTTGGGAAAATCTAAACACTGTGTGGCAAGCCGGGGCTGAGGCAAATGAGAGATGCATCGAGATTTTACAGTGGCGGCGATGACTGGCACTGACACTCAGCTCTAAACGGAGGCGGCCCTCAGGTTGGTCACACTGCCTAGCTGGCCTCTATGCCCACCCTCACTGGCCCCTGAAGGCTTGCATGCCCACGGCTCCATCTCACCACTCACCTGGCCGTGGCTCCCCCGTAACATGAACCTCACTCTTCACATGTCCTGGGGCTCATGCCTCGATCTGGGTGTTAGCAGGACATAGCCTGCATCAGCTCCGAGGACAGGCCCCCTCCCGACCACTGCTCAGCCACGTGAGCCCTGTTCTCTCTCTCAGTTGTCCCTCTCACCACCCCACTCCGATGGAGGTGGCAGACCCTCGGCCTTCCTGCCGCCTCCACTCCACCCCACAGGGCTTAGGTCACCCCAGGACTGGCAACACACATGCTCACCCGATCGCCACACATCTGTGTATGTATTTGCATCATCCCCTTTTGTTTTCCCAAATCTTTTGGAATCAGGAATTGACTTCATCTTCTTGACACAGGATTTGCTATCCCATGAAATATCTTTAGAAGCAAGAAAAAAAAATGCTACTGATGCTATCTTTCCACTTTATTAGAACTTCCCGAGTGTCTCTTTCTTCCTCATGGCATCAATGAGCGCCTGGATCCTTTGGTTCTTGGTCTTTTCATACAGGCTCGGTCGTCGAGGGATTAAGTTGGGTGGCTGGGCTTCATCGTCCAGGGCTTGGATTTTGTAGGGCACATCTACAGCGTTGGCTTCCGGGTGGTCCTCTGTGGCATTGGCACTGGAGGCATTGACGGGGACCTCCAGCGGGGGTCCAGGTGAAGACTGCGCCTCCGCGGCCAGCGTGGGTCCCGGGAGTGTGGGCATGAACACGTCGATGTCGTTGTGCTTCCCGGGCAGCAGCTCTGCTTCGCCATCAGCATCGGTGGTGTTTCGCAGGTTGCAGGACTTGCAGCAGAGCTTGTTGTAGCTTGGAATGGAGCAATATCGAGACAAGACTTCCATCCTACAGAACATTGACTTGTCGCCTTGGCAGTGGTTCTCTGAAAGAGAGAAGCGGAACAAATAACCAAAGGACAAGGTAAGGGGGACTCTGTTCCCCCAGGAGGCACAGCTTGCTGGAAGAGGCAGTGATTGAGCCTGGAGACAGCACAAGGCAAGTGAGCTCTCGCGAGAGGTGTGTGTGGCTTCAGGTCAGAGCGGCAGAATGGTGTCCTCGGGACCCCGCCCAGGAGCTTGGCCACGCAAGCTGTGAGCAGCACTCCCCACCTCCATGCAGACCCTGCAGAAGTTGGGTTCCTCGGCCTCTAAGTTTGAGCAGCAAGTGAGGCCTGTCTGTTCTTATATAGTGACTTCAAGATCCACTCAAAGAGTGGCACCTCAGCGGGTACCCCTTATACCTCCTGCTCCCGCCCCCACAGGTCACCTCCAAGCCCATCCGCATTTCCTCCTGACCCTCAAAGTGTCTGTGTTCCTCCGGCTCCCCACCTGCACTGGGAACACTACCTTCCCTTTCCACTGCACCACAGTAAGAACCGTCGGCACCCTTTCGTCTCGTCTGCATCCTAACCTCTCCAGGCAGAATGCTGACCCTAACTGAAGCGGTGACCATGTGGGCCCTGCCCGGAGCCCTTGCTTTGCCTCCACGTTGCCTTAAGGTGAAGCTTGTCCTCCTTACCTGTCCAGTTTTACTCTGGGCTGGGCCCTGCCCTGCACTTGGGCATCTGGCTACAGGGCCCTTGCACAGCCTGTGCCTCTGGTCCTCTCCAGCTGCTCCCTCATCCTTCAGCTTAGCCCAAATGCATCTTCTCAGCAGACCCCTCCTCACTGCCTAGGAAGTAACCCCTGGCCTGCTGTCTTCCGGGACCTCACCTTTCCCACTTTCAGGCCAGCGGGCAAGTGCACATCTAAGAGTCAGGAATGGATGCTGGTGCCCGATTGTGGCACCACCTAGAAGCCCCCGAGGCGGAGCGTGGGCTGTGCTGGGAGGTCCTGCTGCCCAGGGCCAAGCACAGTGAACAGAGAATGTGCAGCCACGGGAAGGCCAGTGTGAGCAAGGGAGAAATCCAAAAAACAAATGCTGGGTTTCGAGTCAGCAAAGCTCTGGGCAAGAACCCATCAGGCCCTCACTGCTGGACACAGACCCAGCTATGGCCCCGAACTTCCCAGTGGTCAAAACCAGGAGGAAATCCTGGTGACTATGGGCCCCACAGTGTGAAGAAGACACAAACAGATCAGCTTCTCAGGAAAAGCTGTGTCTTCCCAATACCGAGACCAAGGGACGTGCTCACAATGCAGAGCGGGAGGGCCGCACCCCGGGGAACCAAACCCAAAGGGCCCGACCTGTGGTTTTCAGGGTTTACAAACTGGCAGAAGGCTTTGTTCAGATAAGCTTGCACACAGGTGCCTGGTCTATGGGAGAGGTAGAATAAGAGCTTGGGGACACAAAACACTATCTTCTTCCTCCCCTTACTCTGTTCTCCCTCTCTCTGCCCGGCTGAATGGCATGAAAACCACTGATCACAGCCATCCGGGGTCACCAGGGCTTCCAGAAGAGCCAGCAATGGCTTCCACCATACAAGCCTTGATGGGAGGAGCCGGGAGCCTGGTGCAGGGACCTCTGCCACACAGCAATGGTCCCCACCTGTGCCTTTTCCTTCACACAAACAACAAGACTGCCTCTAAACATTCATCTGTGTCTCTCCTCATTCCCTCTTCTCACTCCCTCTCCTATCCAGCTGGGGGCCCTGAAAATTGGCCATCACACTGATCTAATCCAGGGGCTGCAACACTGGGCCAAGTCTGCCTCTCCACCTGGTTCTGTAGATAACATTTTATTAGAACACAGCTGCTGTAATCTGGGCTTAGCATGCTCTCCAAAGGTCTGTGCTGAAAGTTCAGTTCCCAGCCCGTGGCACCATTAGGAAGTGCTGGGATCTTTAAAGGGTGGAGCCTCTCTGGAGGAAGTGAGGTCACAGGGCATGGCCTTGGAGGGGACACTGGGATGGCCTCCTCTTGTCTGCTTGTGCTTCCTGGCCACCGTGAGGTAAACAGTCCTCCTGTATCATGTGTTCAGGCAGGATGAACCATGCTGCCACAGTCCCAGAGCAAAAGGAACAAGTGACCATAGAAGCTGACTAGCAGCTGTGTCCTTTGTTTGCTATCTGTGGGAGTGGAGAAGCTACAGACTGTGGACCCAATCTGTCCCGCCATCTGCTCTGTGAATGAAGTTTTGTGAAAACAGCCATGCCTGTTCATTTCTTATCTTTGCTGCTTTCCCACCGCAGCAGCAGCACTGCATAGTTGTGGCTGGGACTCTGGGCTCCAACCCTAAAGCAGTTACTCTAGGCCCCTTGCAATAGAAGGTCCCTCCCCTGGTGGAGGGCATGCCTGCAGCTGGGCTCAACACAGAGAAAGCACCCAGTAAGTGTCTGCTGGGCGCACGGAGACAGTCTAAGGCCCGAGTCCCCCACGCCCGCCCGGTTTACACCTCGACTCCTAACTTCCTTTGAACAGTGAGCTACAGTGCTCTCCGTGGATAGGCACTGAAGTAAGCCAACGAGTGAGTAAATAAGGGGCGAAGTCATTGGTCAAGAGCTTGGCTATTCTAGCATCAACCTAGAGTATGCTCAGCATATAGTCAGCCTCAGTATCTGCAGGTTCCACATCCTGGGATCCAACCAATCGTGGATCAAAAATATTTGTAAGAAAATTACAACTGAACTGAACATGCACAGCTTTTCTTCTTGTCATTGTTCTCTAAGCCATCAGGGGAACAAGTGTTCACATAGCAGTGCGTTCATTGTATCAGGTGCTAAGTCATCCAGAGGTGAGATGAGCACCTGAGAAGGTGTGTACAGTGACAGGCAAACACTACATCGTGTTGTTATGTAAGGGACCTGAGCATCAGGGAACGTCCTGAAACCAGCCTCCCGAGGACAGCTGTAATCACTGCCACTGTTCTTCAGTGTACACCAGTGGGTGTGTATTTTCAAGTAGCATCACTAACCAGAAAGCCCTCTGCGATGAGGAGATACACATTTTACCTCCAAAGGGCTGAACAGTAGGTCCTGAAATCTGACTGGCAAAGGGCCTCCACCAAAAGAATAGTTTGGATTTTATAAATCTTGATCTTCCACCATTTTACAACAACGAACTAGCAAGGCCTATTGGCTTCTGCAGAACAGCCATAAGCCACAGAAAGTAAACAAGCTTTTCATAAATACACCACCTGTGTGCCCAACCCACAGACTTGGCAGTCTTTAATACCATCTGGATTATGTCTTACTTAATGTTTTCCTTTAAATGAACTCTTTTTTAAACTTGAATTTTATTTTAGAAGAAAACTTGATATTACTAGCATTCATAGATGCTGAGTGAGGTTAATAAAAGTAACCCTAAACATGATTATAAAAATTTTTAGTCTGGCATAAAGACTACATGCTTTGTGATCTAAGTACTCTGGGAGGCTGAGGCAGGATGATCCAGTGTGAATCCAGCCTGGGCAAATTAAGGACTTAGTGAGACTGTGTCTCAAAATAAAAAATTAAAAAAGGGATGAGGGTATAGCTTAGTGAAAGGCCTGGGTTCAATCTCCAGTACCATGAAAAAAAAAAAAAAGAAGAAAGCTTTTGAAGTAAATTTTAAAGTCAAATTCTAATATATCAAGCAACATGGTATGTACCAAAAAAATGTCCCCCAAAAGGCTCCTGTGTTCAGGGGTGGGGCTTTCGGGTGACTGATCATGGGGTGCTGCAGTCATCTGTGGATGAATTCACTGAAGAGTTCACAGCTTTCATAGCTTAATGAGCTGCTAGGAGGTGGGCCTGGCTGGACAAAGGTCAGTGGGCTGTGATCTGGAAGGGTATGTTCTTGTCTTGACCCCTCTCTCAGGCTATCAGGGAAGGACAGCCCATGCCTTTCTGTATGAGGGCTTTGCCTTGGAGGCAGCCAGCCGTGGACTGGACCCTCTGAAGCCGTGAGCCACAGTAAGTGCAGTTATACTTGGTACTTGTTGGTTTCAGAATACGTCAAAGGGCTGGGGATATAGCTCAGTGGAATAAGTGCCTGCCTAGCAAGCGCAGGGTTCTGAGTTCAATCCCCAGTACCGCCAAAAAAAAAAAAAAAAAAAACAGAATACGTCAAAGCCGTGTTCATCACTCTTCAGTGGAGAAAAAAATGTTTTAGCATTTGTTGCCTGAGTCAGTTTCACACCAGTTTGCAAACTGTACAGAATCCACATATATCTGTTGTTCTTGTCTTGTATTTTTGTGCATTTTAAATGCTAGCCACAATTTGCAAAAAAAAAAAAAAAATTAAGAGTGATACCACTAAGCCTGAGTGGCTTATATTGGGCCCCCAAAATGTGAAGGCTCAAGAATTTTTTAACACATTATTTCTCATGGGGACAAATTCGTTGAGTCCTTGTTGATTTTGGCACTTGTCACAAATTCTGCAATAAATTAAAGATGATTACCAAAGTGTGGCCGTATCCGCTCCTCTGAGCTGTTTTCCTCAGTATTTGATCACAGCAGCAGAAAACTACCAATACCCACCAAGCTATTCCTCTGAAAAGCTCTTGAGTGGAGAGGAAGAAGTGTGTGAGAGGCCAAAGACAGCACAAGTCAGACTCTCTCTGTGAGGTCACTAGAAAGGGTACCGAGAACTAAGAAGGGCCACAGGTAGGGGTTGCACACTGTCATCTCGCAGCTCCCACACTTTGCTCAGTAACAGGTAATGGGTTCATTTACTCAGTTCACTGCTCAAAAGGTCACGCAAGTCATTTAAGAGGCGAGTGACATCCACGTCCCTCCCATGTCTCCGGGTCACCCAGCCTTCATGGCAGCCTGGCGGCCTCTTTGGAGTGAAATTACTCCTGCTCCATCTCAGGGGCTGGGCTCAGTGGGATGCAGAACTGTTGGGCACAGCTGTCCCTGGCATCCTGTCTCTCTTTTGAGGAATCACCAGCGCCCTGGGCAGCTGAACCCAGCCATTGCCTTGGGCACGTCCCTGCAGGCTGGGGCTGGGCCCTGCATCCCAAAGCCCATCTCCCTGCTGCAGGGTGGCTCCCTTCCCTTCCTTGTGGTGTCCTATGATTTCTCACTGCTTCCTGGCACAGAAAAGGGATGAGAAAGCTTCTCTCCTGTAGGGCACAGCATGAGTCCAGGTCAGGAGTCCCTGCTGAGTCCTACCCCCAACACCTGTGCCGCCGGGGCACCTCCCTCTCCCTGAAGACTGGAGATGATGCCAGGCCTCAGGGCAGTGACCAATGGTGGCCCTCTTCCTGACTGCCAGGCCATCCCTATGAGCAGAAAACCTAGGCATTCCTGCACGGTACTTGTTTAGCACTAACCACTCAAAACTCTAAACCTGGGCAGAAGGCTGTTGTCAGGCTTTGAAAACGCCTGGGTGTGTATCCAGGTGGCCCTAAGTATCTGCACTGGGCAGAGGGAAAGGCGAGTAAAGACGCTGGAGTGAGAAACAAGGTGAGGCCACAGGGCGGACCCGCAAGCCCTCAGCACCGCCGCCCTGCAGATGCAGAGAAGGAGCCGTCAGCCGGCCACACCCAAGCACCCAGTTTCACTGAATTTTTATTGAGTTTATTTATGGGATGCATGACAGGAGATCTTTCCATCATTAGTAAGAATAAAGGTCATTTTCACAGTCACTTTGGCACACGCTAACATCGTCTCATTAAAAAAAAACAGAAAAGCAACGACAAAGGAACCTGTGTAATACGTCATTAAATACATACAAAACACTAATAAAATATCCCTGATAAACCAAAGTGCATATAGACAGCGAGCACAACGCCCAGGACCGTACTGCACGTTCCGCAGTCACGCAGGTCACTCACACTGCCTTGTCAAAGTTGGAAGTTAACAGTCGTGAGGATTAGTATGAGTTACACGCTTGTTATTTACGTGACAGTAACTAGTGCCAGAGGAGGGTGGCCCAGCTGCGGGGCCAGCGAGGACATGTTATTAACAGACGAAGCGGCTGGCAGGTGGGGCTGGTGGGTGGCAGGGCCGGAGTGCTACAGTGGTCACGGCTCGGAACCTAGTGTGCCACCATCTGGGTGTAAGGCTGCCCTGCTGGAGCCCGCTGGGGTCTCCATGCAACAGTCAGCGCCAAAGGGCAGGTGGGCGTCCCTCTCCTCAGCGGCAGGTGAGCGGGTGCACTCCGTCTCTGGGGCAGACCACCACGAACAGAGGGGCAAGGTCATCTGGGCTGGGAACATTCCCCTTGGCCAAGGTGGGCGAGGTGGACGGCACCTCACAGAACTTAGCATCTGCCTCCCACAGGACCAAATCTCCCTCTGCGGCTGGGGCAAGCAGCCAATTCTGTTACCTTTCAACTTTAAGGCATTTTCTACATAGTTTTTCTAAGCAAAAAAGCAATAAAAATTGAGGTAATTCTGTAGTTGTTCACACTGGTAGGTGAGGCACATCCACATCAGATAATCAATCAATCATCAGTCAATCATCCATCAATTAACAAACAAATCACCCCCTCACTCTTTCCACCCTGTGGATGGGGTCATATACACACAATGAAAAAAGGCCATTGGAGCAAGAGGACAGAGAACGACAGTGGTGGTGTCTGCAGTGTCCCACCAAGGAACACCCCTTCCACGTGACCGGACCCCCGAGAGGACGGGGCAGGGCCCGGCTTCGTGGTGGGGTGCAAAGGCCAGGCGGAAGCAGGCCACGGTCTCACACGTCAGGAGGACACACTCAGCAAAGGGTGAGCGGCAGCAGCAACAGCAGAGGCAGCCGGGGGCTCCTGACACCATGGGAACTTGGGGTCCAGTTGCCTGGCATGGCAACACAAAAACTCGCACCCAGAGACCCCTCCGGCCTCGCCTCGGTGGTGGGCAGGTGTGAAAGGGGATGGGGCGGGCCTGGTCGCAGACCTCCAGCCTGCAGCTTCAGCCGGACAGACGTGGCCCGAGAGCTGTCACCATGGCGAAGTAGTCACATTCGCACTTTGGCCTCAGGCCCCTCCAGCACCACGACAGATCTTTGCCCCTTTACAAGCCATCGCCAACTGGGTCCCAGCCCCTGGAAGAGGCCAGGCCTCCTTGAGGCCAGCCCTCGCTGGAGGCCAGGCGGCGCAAGCTCCAGAGGAGACGACGCCGAGCACAAGGCCCGGGAGAAAAGAGATTTCGATCAAGAGAGAGCTCAGCGAGAGTCAGGGAAGCTTTCCATAGACAGAGAGGAGGGGAGCCCAAGGCAAGCTCCACAGGGCGCAGGGCATGCACTGGAGGGCAGAGGCAGAGTTATAAACGGGCCGGTTACTTGAGATCTTCTGGACAGGCGAGTCGGGGTCTGGGCGGGACAGCCACTGAACCACATAGCTCTTCTTGGAGGGGTCCGAGGTGTTTCCTAGAGGGGAGACAGAGGGAGAGAGGTGGCTGCCACTGCTGGGGCCACACACACCCCAAGCACAGCCACTCTGCTCCCAGCATCCCCAGAAGAGGACGACAGAGAGGCCTGACCCTTCTCGCGGCGCTCAAGGCCTTCCGCCAGAGAACAGGTCCCGCCTTCTGCCTCCCTCTGCCCATCACCCTGGGCCTCACTGGGCACTGCAAAGGTCATGCCGCTTCTACCTAAGCTCTGCCTTTGCCTCTGCAGCCACCCTGCTCTCCCCCCGTCCCCATCTCGGCCTCAAGCTCTGAGCTGGAGAACCACCAGGACAGAGCAGCACAGAGGGAATGAGAAACCCTGGCACCCCCACCCTGCCAAGGCTAGCGCCCTGCACCGCGCTGCACTCCCGCCTCTGCTGAGGGCGCCCTGCCGGGCAGAGGCATCCTGAGCTGCTACGGGGACCAAAGGAAGCGACTCAGGACCACCCTGGGCAGGCGTCTGCCATGCTCTGCAGACAGTGCCCACTGTGCACACAGCGCCACTCGCACAGTCACCCCACCCACCAGGGGCCCTCCTACTCGCACAGGCTTGCTTATGGGCTGGGCACGGTGCCCCTTACTTACACAGGTCCAGCTCCTGCTGGACAGGAAGCCTGCTGTGTGGAGGGCACAGCCTAAGCTGACAGGGGGTGGCACAGTCAGAGGCAGCACTGCCTGCTTGGGGCCGGCCGGGACATCTGGGCGGCAGTGTCAGTGCCCGCCCCTTCTCACCTGGGGAAGGACCGAGCCCTGCGCCAAGTGCTCAGCCTTCCCTACAAGACTTCGGATGCCAAGCCCAGCCAGTGTGAGGGGAGCTGAATTTCCCCACACCAAGCCCCTCCTCCCCTCTCGCTGGGGCTATGGACAGCAGAGGGCTTACGGGGACAGAGACTGAGCCTGCAGACCCTCGCCGTCTCGGGCCGCTCTTCCCGGCAGACACCAAAGTTGTCATCCGCTGTGCGGCAGAGCACGGGCCGCTCCTGGGTGCCGTTGCCACAGGTCACGGAGCACTGCAGGGGGCAGAGTTCTCAGTGAGCGTCACTTCCCACAAGGGCCCCGCCTGGACGAGGCAGAAGCCTGAGCCTCCATGTGTGTAAGCAGTGGTGCAGGACATGGTGCCCACTACCGGCCTTCTGGGGCCAAGAGGGAGAGGCTGTGCCATCTCCCATGCCCTTCTGAGTGCAGCACGCTGCAGCCAGCATGAAGCCTGGGCCCTCTGCCTTGCTATGTCGTGAATGGTCTGCACATGTCCCCCGCATGTTCCCACATGGGGCAGTGGTGGGGGCTGCGGGACCTCCACGAGGTATGTGACTGATCTCCCCACCCCAGGGAGGGCTCTGGATACCCAGCACTGCTAGGCAGCCGATGGTAACACTTCACGTGTGGTGGCATGTCTCCGCCGGAAGAATTCAGGGCTCCCTGCTGGCTCCACTGGCCAAGTGGGGTCACCTGGAAGGCCACACTATTTTCCTCTGGATGTCCTCCCTTCTGTGTGCTGACTCTACTGTCTCCTTTCACTGTTGCAAACTCCACTGCAAGTCCCACTTCTGAGCCCTTCGGGGGCCCCTGAGCTGGGGGCAGGCCCTGGCGGCCAGCGCCACATCAGCTTGTGCTGGCCTTGGCTGGTGCTCTGCCCCTGCCTGCTGTGCAGTCCTCCAACTCTTCTGCCCACCCTCACCCCTCTGTCCAGTCCGGCCCTGCTCCTCCCACTTCCTGTGGCTTGGCTGGGCGCTGGATGTACCCACAGCCTCTGAGATGAGAGCGCTGAGCATTGCAGCGCTGCGGAGCCCAGGCTGACCTCAGTCGCCTGGGCCCAACCTGCCCAGCGCCCAGACAAAGATGCACCCATCCTGCTATGTTCATCAGCCAGGTGCCAACCACTGGTACCCATAGTACCCTGAAACCCGGGAGCTGCAGCCCAGCGCAGGAGCTGTGTCCAGGCCCATGTGCCCAAGTGGAACGCCCTGGCCACCTCAGTCTCATCCAAGCTTCCTTGTGGGCCAAGGTCTGGGGCCAGGGGACACTTACCTGGGACCAGGACCCAGCCTGCCACCGACCTGGGCAGAGCTCGCGGTTGCAGGCCCGGCGGCTCTCGGGCCGGTTGTCGTTGCAGTGTTTAGTGTGCACGGAGCGTGTGGTGTTGTTGTGCAGGGGCTGGATGCAGCGCACGGCACGCACCTGCATGCCCGTCCGCCCGCAGCTCCGGCTGCAGGGCTCCCACTCACCCGTGACCCACCTGTCGGGGCAGAGTGGACACGGTCAATCCCTGGTTGCCCTGCAGAGCCACCCTGGAGAGCTTTGGTGCCCTTCCCACAGCTGGGGTGAATGAGAGGGTGGAGCGAGGCAGCCGGCTTCACTCCACAGGCAAAGCTTTTGACCTCACAAAAGCTCTGGCAGTATCGGCTTGAGGAAGGGGAGCTAAGACTCGGGTACCCCACGCACGTCCGTGGCAGGGAGGCCCTGGTGGGCGGATGGCTTGGAGGCCCTAAGCCTGCAGTGCATCATCAGCTTTCTGTCCCTCCTCAGGCTCCTGGTCTGGCGTTCCAGCCTCCCCTCTGGGGCTGTGCTCAAGAGCAGCAAGGACCCCTCATCCCTGTCCCTGTGTTTCTCCCACCAGCCTGTGCACCAGCCAGGCAGGAACCTGGGCCCAGAAATGCAGTCTTGCGGAACCGCAGGGGCTGTGGATCAAGGAAATGCCCACTCTAGCACTGGAGCACCCAAGGCCTTTGAGCCTCAGTTTCCCACTTGGGCGCCACCCTTTGCTGTCATTTGTAACATGCATGTCACATCAGCTCAGCAGGTCTGAGGCTCCACCTGCAGCATCTCAGGCTCTGCAGAACTCAGTGGGCAAGGAGGACACATCAGGGGCTCAGATGATACCTGGCCCAAGGCTACCCAGAGCACGGTCCCACCCTTCCTTCCACGTGGTGCCCATGGTATCCAGCCTTTCCCCGAGTGGGACCTGGGCGGGGACGCCCCACACTCACACGGGCTGGGAGCACTCCTGTGGGTTGCAAGTGCGGCGGATGGCTTTGGGCTTTGCCAGAGCGTTGCAGAAGGCCCGGTGCACCATCTTGTGGTCCAGCCTCCGGCGGCAGCCATACTTGGTAAACTGTGACCCTGGAGACAGCGTGAGGGGGCTTAGGTGGGTGGCAGGGCCCCCCAGGAGACTCAGAGGGGTGGGCTCTCAGTGGAGCCGGTCCTGCTCCACCCTGTACGCATTCCCGATGTGCAGGAGGAGGCCCTGGGAGTTGCTGCACAGGGTCACCCAGTGCCCTAGGCCAAGGGAGGCCAAGAGGGCCAGAGAGCGGCTGCCTTTGCCCCTTGCTTGCTTCCTACCCGGCCCCTTCCTCACTTCCTGGGCACCAGGCCAACTGTCTCCCTTCCATCACTAAGTCATGGGCTCCGCCCCAACTCACTGCACAGGGAGCCTAGCAGGACTCATCAGCACAGGGCACATGCCCTGCACAGTTCCCACAGCAGGATCAGAGGGTGGCAGTTTTCCCCTGCCATGCGGCAAAGCCTGAGAAGTTTTGGTTGTCACAGCTGGGCTTGGACGTATTACTGGCACCTAGCGCATAGAAGAGGGAAGGTGCCCAGCAGCCTACAGTGCCCCCCCATAATACAGAATAATGAGCTTAAAATGTCAATACTCAGTGAGTGTGCAAGAGAAGACTAGTCAGGCCGAGCATCTGGAGATGCCTCAGTAAGCAGAGGTGGGGTGATTGCAGGAAAGGTGACAGGGGGATGCTGAGAAGAAACCTGTGCAGAGGCTCTGAGGGGAGAACTGTAGGTCCAGGAAGTGGTTTGGACAAATGTCCCCCAAAAGCACACATGTGAAGGCCTGGCTGCCAGCCTGTGGTGCAATGGGAAGTGCTGGGACTTTTAAGAGGTGGAGTTTAGTGGGAGAAAGTTAGATCATTGGAGGCCTGGCCTTGAAGGGCCTCTTGCTGGCTCTCTTTTTCACTTCCTGGCCATCATAAAGAGAACAGCTTCCCACATCATGTGCTCTTGTCACAATATTCTGCCTTGCCACAGGCCCAAAGCAATGCAGTTAACTAACTGTGGATTGAAGCCTCAAAAAAAAATTTTTTTTTTTTTTTTTTGCGGTACTGGGGATCGAACTCAGGACCCTGCGCTTGCTAGGCAAGCGCTTATTCCACTGAACTATATCCCCAGCCCAAGCCTCAAAAATTAAGCCAAAGCAAATCCACCCTTTGAAATGCATTGATTATCTTGGGTATTCTGTTATAGGGATGGGAAATGGACCAGCACTGCACCTAAATCTGGCCTGGCCAGGGCCTGGAGAGTATGGAGATGGGCACCAGTGTGGCAGGAGAGGTCAGCAAATCGCCTGGACCTCAGAGGCCACTGGAGCAATTTCATTCAGTCTTTATGCTAAGAACAGAGGGAGCTACAGGGGATGTTATGACACCAGTAAGAAACATGACCTAATTTACTCCCCTAAAAGGTCACTCTTGGAACCAAGAGTGGATTCACATTGTCCTGTGGGAGGATGGTGTGGGGGCCAGTGAGTGGGCAGTGAGGAAGGCAGGAATAGCAGATGGGTCCCAGAGACAAGACCTACTGACAAGATCCATGTGGGGTGCAGAGATGGGGGTCATAGAGGCACGACAGGAAGCTGAGGTGCCATCTGCCCAGCATGAGATCCCCTGCCCCCTGGTGAGTTGTAGCATCCAGGGGAGGTCAGTCCTGATCATCTGTGTGTCCTATGTCCCATGCAGCCAAGGACTCTGAACTTCAGGGCAGCTAGGTCCCCTCTGCAATCAGCCTTGCCCCAGGAGTTCTGGGAGGCTTCCCTGAGTCCCTCCCAGGGCTGTTTCTACACTGCTGGCATCTTGCTTGGGCCCTGTCCCACCAGTGCCATAATGTGACCCCCTAGTCACCCCAGTGGTCTCTGGCTTGATGCCTCAAGTGTCCTGACACTTCGCAGACCCCTCCCTGGCTGGGCCAGGCCCTTGACTACCTGGCCAAGGTCACTGCTGTGGCCTCCTCTCGGGCCACTCTTCTCACAGCTGGCACACACCAGGACTCACTGGTCACAGGCCTGGCACTCAGCAGGGCACTGTCGACTTGGGAAGCCCCTTACCCAGAAACTCTTCCCAGGCCTGACCTCTTCCAGCATACCCACCTCTGCCCCTACCCAGGGATGTCTCCCAAGCTCCACTCGGAGACCCAGCCATGAGAATCTGCTCACCTCCGCCACAGGGCTTAGAGCAGGGAGACCACTTCTTCAGGGCCCACTCATGGCTCACAGAATCGTCCTCCAGCACGTTGTTGTCATCAACATTGAGCGAATCCTCATGGATCATGTATTTGTATGTCAGTGAGATCCGGGTGTCTCCCTCGGGGATGACCTGTGCCCATCCAGGACAGCCATGAATACTCTTGCTCTGCGGCCATCCTTGCCCGGTAGCCAGCTTAGGGACATGAGCCCAGGGCAGATTTACATAGGAGTTACGTTCTGTGACATCACCACACACACTGAACTGAATACCGGTAATAAACCATGACTCCGGGGGTGACACAGCCAGCCCCCAACTTTCAATGGTTCAGCTTACAGTTCTTAACCTTATGATGGTGCAAGAGCAACGTGCATTCAGCAGAGGCCAGACTTTGAGTTTGGATCTTTTCTGGGGGAAGCAATATGCATTCCAGTAACCCATGCTGCTGGGCAGCAGCGGCAAGCCAAGCTTCTGGTCAGCCCTGCATGTGGGAAGCAGCCAGCCCCAGGAAAGCACAGCATGCCCAATATGTGGCACGAGGTAGGCTGAGAAAAGACTCCTGTTTATGGGAGTGGAAACAAGAAGCCAGCATCTAGCAGTCACCTCTCAGCTGGAAACACATTCTGTGAACGTCCAGCTGTGGGTCATGGGTGAATTTCAGTGAGGGGTGAATACCAAGGGCCCAGGCCAGCTGTAGGGGGTCACAAAGGCATTTCCACAGAGTGAAAAGCCCTAGAGGGCGAGGTCAGCAGGGCTACACCTTGCACACGTGTGTGTGCAGCTGGCCTGTCCTGGACCCCTCCACAGTGAACATCCTGTGTGCAGTTGCTAGGCTCTGGGTGGTCAGCTCCCCCAAGGGCAGGGGCTCAGGGGACAAGAGGCTTGGCAGTGTCTAAATTTGAGAAATAAAACATACCACTTATGTAATTAACTGACATTTAAATCTAAAAAGCGGTTTGAAAATCCAGTCCTCTGGTGATTTCTCATCACCAGGAACAGCCCGAGGCTCTGCACAAGATCTGGGGAGCCTTGGAGACAAATCCCAGCCTGGCCTGCTCCAGTCCCCGAGTGTCACTTCAGTGTGACAGAGGGCGTGACCTCACATGGTGGATGGCAGCAGTGAATGTATCATTCAAATAAAGGAGCCGAAGCCCTTGGAGCAGCGACTGTCCAGGTCCCCGGGTGGAGCCATACCAGGGGCCATATCAGAGGCTGAGGTACAGCCCCATGTGTTTCTGGCTCTGACACAAAGCTAAAGGCCAGAGCACAGCCTAAAGAGCTCAGAGAGCCTCGAGACCCCCGGGCACTCCCAGCCCTGTCTGGGGCCAGCGCAGCCCCGCCAGGCGTAGGCCGTCTGCTCACCAGCACGGTGATGGTGCCGCGGAGCGGGCCGATGGTCTGCAGTGTCTCTCGGCCATCCTCGTTCCTGTACTCCCACTCCACACCCATAGCAATGAAGGATCTGGAATTGGGGTCCAGGTTGTTCTCTTCATTTAGGATGAACTTGCCTGACTCCAGGCTCTTGACGGCTGAGGATGGCAAGAGGAGCCCCGGCCCGGCACGGTCACGGGAGGGCTGGACCAGGCCCGCTGCGGGAGGCCCGGCAGCGCGTGCTGCTTGGGGCAGTGGTGGGGCATCACGGGGGCCAGAACCCCTCGTCTCTCCCAGCTGCCCTCTTCCAGGACTCAGTCCACACCACCAGTAGCCCAAGCTGCTTTGGGAGCCACACCCTGCCAACAGTCTTTCCTTTGAGACCAGATGACGCCCTGTGCCCAGCCCAGTGCCCTTTCTGGATCTGTCCCAACCAGGCCCCGAAAGCTCTCAGGATCCCCAGGGAAGCATCAATGTGGTCCACTGGAGCAGTTGGGGGCACAGAGAGGCTGGCCTGGTCGGGATGCTGTGTGGACCATCCCCTCAAGGCCCCTGTGACAAAGGCCTGGTCCCCAGGTAGCCCTTGTGGGTGCTGGAGCCTTTATAGGGTGGTACCTTAGTGGGAGGCCCTGTGGTCATTGGGGATGTGACCTACAAGAGGCTGTGGGACCCCAGCCCCCCAGGCCCCTAGTTTGAGATATGACTATGGCTCCACTGTGAGCCACAGGGCCTTACATATGAATCATCCTTTCTAATTAGTTGTGGCACTGGACTGAGCAAGGAGAAGCTGACTGGCTCAGCAGCCTCCAGGCCAGGGTGGCAGGCGGGCATCTCCCGGAGAGAAGGCACGGGGCCAGGTGGGGGGCGGGTGGGCATCCTGCTGGATGGTGACAAACACCCTGCTGCAAAAGCAGTATCCCCCCCCCCACCGGTAATGCACTCCCCCACGCAGGCCCTCAGCACCTACCACCAGCCTAAGAAAATCTAGGGGCCCAGAAGCCGCACTCCCTGCAGTGGAAGGTGGCACTGGGGGACCCACACAGGCCGCCAGTAAGCACACCATTCCCTGTAGAAGCCCCTGGACTTCTGCACACACTGCGAAGAAAGTCTCACATCTTTTAACGTCTCTCTAGCAAAAGAGCTCGTGTTTCGAAGGACCCGGCCCTCAGCCCAGTATTGGGACCAAGCGTCTTTCTGTCTAGGAATTCACTCACCTTGGTATTTACCTTCTATCTAAAGCAAGGGCAGTGACACACCCTTTCCTCTTAGAATGTAAGGAGGGAAGACGTGTTGAGGGGGATTGTTATGCATCAGTGGGGTGGCTGCCTGGAGTAGGTAGGAAATTCCTGGCCCATACTGACCCCTCCAGAGGATGGGGATGAAGGTGGGGCGACACAGGCTGGGGAAGGGCCCCATCCAGTGACTGCCCCAGGATGCCCTGGAGGGGAGGGTGCAGATGGGGAACCCCCACTGTGGTCTGGAAGTAGATGTCCCCCCTAGTCCCGTGGTCCAGGATGCAGAGTTTTTGGGTAGTGGCTAGATTCCAGGGCCCTCCTGGTGACTTATATTAGGGGACAGGCCTGGTTATGGGGCCACTGGGGGCAAACTGGAAGGTTCACCTTCCTCCAAACGGCCCCTCTCTTCTCCCTTTCCTGGATGCCACTCAGTGAGTGGCTCTCTCCACAGCAGGCCCTGGACCTTGAATTCCTGCCTTGGAGCCGCCCAGTGTGGATTTGATTCTGTGAGCCAAAATACAGCTCTCTTCCCCTAAGCGGCGGGTGCCATCAGTACTGTGACTGAGACAGCCTTCCAGGTTGGGGCTGCCACTTGGAAGAGGTGTCCAGGGCTGTGAGAACTGTCACTTCTTCAAGAGAGGTCAGAAATCCCTATTTTAGGTGGAATCTCTTAAATTTAAAATAATGGACTGAAGGCGCTAGATGGGGGTAGAATGCATACTTAGCATGCACAAGGCCCTGGGAACATCAATACAGAATAAAATAACTGAAAATAGGTGAGTACATCCTCACAGTGTGGCCTTGGTGGCCTCAGGTTTGTGTGTGTGTGTGTGTGTGTGTGTGTGTGTGTGTGAGAGAGAGAGAGAGAGAGAGAGAGAGAGAGAGAGAGAGAGAGAGGGATGCTATCAGGATGCTGCCACCTTTTGGAAGGTAGTGTGGAGGGGCAAGGCCCACAGGGACACAAGACCCTCACCACCACTGCTGGGGAGCCCGGATCCCAAAGCCTGGCCTCTCCATGGGGTGATGAGCCCAGCAAAGGCTCCGGTGGGGCACTGGGCTGAAGGACAGGTGGATGTGGTGCTGTAGCCACGCCTGCCAGCCTGGGTGCCCTCAGAGCTCCTCGCCCAGATCTCTGACTGGCCCATCCCACAAGAGCCAGGGCCTGGAGAAGCTGGGTTGTCCCAGACTCACCCAGATGGTGGCTGGCGGCATCTGACTCCTGGATGAGCAGGTGTCTGGCTCCCACGGGGATCTCAAACATCTTGATGTAACCTTTGTTTAGGTGCAGGAAGACAAAGCCAAGTGAGAGGGGAGAACAGGGAAAGGAAAAGGGAGGGGCTGGGGTGCAGATCTCAGCCTCACTGCAGGTCTCCTGAGGCAGCTGTAACTCCAGGGCCTGGGCCACCCACTAGTGCAGAACAACCAGAAAGCTACCGGGTCAGGGTGTGGCTGTAGCCCAGGGTCTGACACTGCCTGTCCTGCCTTTCTGCTCCTCTTCAGGTCCCAGGTGCCCTCCTGGCTGGCCTCCTCCACTGGACATGGGTGGGAATGCAGCCCTGAGTCCCGGCCTCGTGAGTCCATGGTGCCATGTCAGGCCCTGGGTGAGGACCTCAGCCTCGTAGCCTGCCAACTTCCTCAGACCACACTCTGGTGGGCTCTGGAGAGCTGGGTGCTGAGCACCTGCCTGAGGCCTCCCCAGCATCTGACTCCCACAGAGATCTACACATCTGCCTCATGGCTTCTTCTAAGAGAGACCAGGAAGTGGCTTCTGCCCAGGGCACAGATGGGCCAGCTGAGGTGTGTCCAGAGAGCTGCAGGCCAGGCCCGAGCCAGCCCAGCCTGAGGCCAGGTGGAATGGAGGAGCCTGAGCACGGCTCAGGGCGGTGCTGCTGAGAGGGACCTCCCGGAGGTGGGCCGACAGGAAGTGCTCCGGCCCCCCCAGCGCTGTCGTCTCTCGCTCTTGCCCACACTCCTGCCACAGTGGTGCCGTCTGCCATGAGGTGATGAAGTCAGAGGGGCCCTCACTGGAGCTGGCACCATGTTGCATGGACTTTCAGCTTCCGAAAGTATGAGCTACCTAAGTACCTTCTTTACAGGTTTCTCAGTCTCAGGAGTTCCATTATAGCAGCAAATAATGGAGTAACTGAGCCAGGAGCCCCCAGGTCTCCAGCTCCAACTTGTGGCCCTGCTGGGACCCAGCTGGCAGAAGGAGAGAGGGATGCAGTAGGGACAGACAGGCTTGCATCCTGGCGGTTTGGGTGAGGTGTCCTGCACAGACCCTGACCTCTAATACAGACTTCTGAGCCCCAGCCAGCACGTGCCTTCCTGACCCTGTGGCCTCCCTCCTCCATGCCCACCACAGCAGGACTAGCATGGGGTCCTCCCTCCACTGGATCTTCCAGCCCCACTGCCCACAGCTGGAAGCCCAAGGGTGACTCGGGCCACGCCCATGCCCAGGAAGGGCTCACTCACCGAGCTTCTTGGGGGAGCGTGTGAAGGTGCCCTTGACCACTTTGCAGTGGGTGTTGTCCCCGCCACACACGCCGCACTTGTCCTCCTGCTTGCTGGAGCCAATCACCCCGTCACAGCCCACCTTCTGCAGGGAGAGTGACAGGAGCACCTGAGATGCCTCAGGAGACCCGGTGCCCTCCTGGCCGGCTGGCATTGCCCCTCCTGTGGCCAGTGGGCTGTGCGTCTGTCCCCGCAGTTCTCACATGGGGGGCGGGGTGGGGTGCAGCTCCCGGTAGCCCTCCCTGTGCCCCAGTTTGCATCTCCAGAAAGCGTGACCTACTGAACGCCTTGGCCAGCGCAACGGGATCGTGTACCTGAGACCTCCCTGATGTAGAAAACAGATTATTTAGCGAGCTTGTGAGTGAGGCAGCTCACCAGGGAAGAGCCTGAGACAGAGGTGGGTGACGCCGTGGCGAGGGAGCGCCAGTAAGGACAGAGGAGGACCCAGAGCGAACTTGCTCAGGCAGTGGGGCATGGCGTGCAGCCCACCCCCGCTGGACCCCCAGGTTCCGACGAACTTCAAAGGAAAAACACCCAGGTTTTCTCTATAATCCCAGTTTCCTTTAAACCTCGTGTATTGAAGAAGCGAGTTAGAAAGCCAGAGATCCGAATGGTCATTTTACATCCATGGAGCCACCCACGATAGACGGGCTCTGAACAGCGAAGCCGTTCCTGTGTTCCGCTCATCGTTAAGCTGAGTAGCTGGAGATGAGCAGCTGCACCCCACGCCCAGGCTCTTCTTGGACACCCAGGGGCTACTCTCCTCATTCCCAGCGCAAACTCTCGTAAGCTCCTCCTTTCTGTCTCGACTTCCTTCCTGGGTCTGCAGAACCTGGAGCTCGGGGCACGCGTAACCCTGGCCAGGCCTCCCAGGAGCCCTCTGTCCATGTTCTATGAGTCTGAGCGCTGGCCTCGCCCCTCCACGCTGCTGGCACCCCCACAGGCAGCCCTCAGAGGCGCCCACCGAGGGGCCTTCTGGGACTGCATCCCTCTCCTCCTGGGATTGGGCACCGTCTGCTTAGTCTGTCTGCAGGTGTTGGGACGCGGCGTGAACACCCCCGCCCTCATTCTTTCAGCAAGTCCCTCAACACACTGCCACGCCAGGAACAAAATTATTGCAGAGTAGAGATGGTGCTTTGCTGGGAACCAGCTGGCAGAGGCAAGAACCAAAGAAGTTCCGTTCCTGTCCACAGCCCCAGGACTTGATGAGGGTGAGAGCCGCCTGGGTGTGGCAAGCATGTGGCCTGCTGGAGGCCACATTCCTGGGCGCTCAGCAGAGAAGAGCTCACTGAGACCTCCCCGAGAACAGATCACAGCACAGGCTGCCTTCTTTGCTCTGGCTGCTAGGAGGCTCACAGCCACGTCTCCTTTAAAGACTCTCTCACTGTTATAGGCAGCTGAGGTAGACAGAAATATTACAGGTAGTCAGGCAGGGCCAGGCCCTTGGAGGAGCCGATGTGGAAGAAAGATAGCTTACAAATGGAGACTGCTTGCTGCAGGCCAGACCTCAAAAGACTAAACAACTGCACCCACGTACCTCCCTAGGCATGGACATCAGGAATTAATATTCTCAATAGGTAGCCATCACCTTGAAGAGTCCCTGCCGATTTAATAAATTTTACCTGAACAATTCTTACAGGCCTCATGCCCACCTTGTAATTTCTCATGTTCCCCCACCTAGGACCCACCTCACCTCGTGGTTTTGCTCTGTAAAAATCCCCGGGAAAGACAGGTTCCTGGGCAACCCATTCGGGCCCCCTTCTGTCCCTCTCGGACAGCGGCTTTCTTTCCCTCAGTAAATATATTCTGCTCTTCACCTCCGTTGCTCCTAAAATTCCCTCTTCGATTTTAGAGAATATGGACTCGTCCCAGATGTCGCTCAGGTTGGGAGTTTCTAATTCCCGTGGCACTATCACCCCTCCGAGAGACTTCCTTTCTTTTTCTTTTTTTCTGTAGTGCTGGGGATTGAATCTGGGTCTCATGCATTCTAGGAAAATGCTCTGTCGCTGAGCTATACACCCAGCCTCTCCCATTGGCTGTTTGTTTTCGGGCTTTTGTCTTACAAAGACTTTTGAGCACAGGGGTCAAGACCACGAAAGAGCTGCAGAGCAGTGACTGACTCCTCATTTTGGAAACGGATAGAAATTTATGATCTGTGGTTGTATTAGTCTTTTTTTATGAGTTTGTGTTTTTTTTTGTAGCATTGTAGATTGAACCCAGCGTGCTCTACCACTGAACTACCCAGTCCTTTGTACTGTTTATTATGAGACAGAGTTTTGCTAATTTGTCCAGACTGGCCTTGAATTTGCAGTCTTCCTACTCAGCCTCCCAAGTGAATGGGTACTATAGGTTGCATCACCATGCCCAACTTGACTTAAGCTTTCTGACTTATTTTTGGAAGTGTCCAGGATGTGCAATGATCAAGGTGGACATACCCACGTGTGTGAGCAGACCTGGAGCATCCTGCTGCCTGTGCCCACCTCCTTGCCTTGCTGCAGGGCTCTCTGCCAGGCTCTCTGCAGCCACAGCCCAGGGTGCTGCATCTCTCAGGAAGGAAGGTGAGTCAGGCTCCTGACACCTGTGATCGGTCCTGTCCATGCAGCCTCCAGCAGAGGCGTACCCTGCGTGCAGGGGGAGGGCTCCTATGCAGACTCTGATGCCCATGGTTACTCTTTGTGACAGCCTAAAAGAGAAGCCGGGGGTGTGCTGATGGCCCCCACTTCACTTTCTGGTGGTGGGAGAGCAATACATAGTCACAGCTCTATCTCCAGTTTTGAATTTTGACCTTTTGCTGGGCTGGTGCCAAGACTCTGACCCTCTCGGCTATAGCAGCAGTCACAGCCCTGCTCACCCGCTTGATCCAGGCTGGAATGGCAACACCCTAGGAGTGCTGCACTGCTGAGCTGGGGCATCCAGTAGGTTCACTGGGTTCATTGTCTTTTTGGCTCATAACATTGTCAGCTGACCATGGAGTTATCTGGAGGTGACCCTGCCAAGCCCTGCACCTGTGCTTCTCACATGTCAGAATCAGCTGGGGCACAGCAAGAATTCAGGGTGAGCTTGGAACCAGGATATCGGAGGCAATGCCTCCAAGCTCCCAGGTACTGAGTTCCAGACACACTGAAGTCTAGGCCTCCCTGACATGAGGGAGGAGTAGAGTGACTTCTGCTGAGAGGCGGCCTCCATCTGAGTCACCGCTGCTGACGTTCTGTGTGTGTGTTGGTGCAGAGACATTGGCACTCACCTTGCAGTCTCCACGCACACAGAGGCTGAAGGCGTCCTTGTAGGAGCAGCGTGTCCCGTCATGCACCATGCGCTTCATGGACACCACCTCCCCGGTCTCCTTGGACTCACAGTGGAGGTGGCATCTCTCCTTAGCTTGAAAGGAAGCAGAGAGGCACCTCCTCGCAAGAGAATCCCCAAGGAGGGAGAGACCCCCAGGGCCTGCCTCTGCCTGCTGACTGCCCCACCCAGAGCAGCCACCTTTTTTCTCCACCCTGAGACTTTTCTCAACGGAGCCCCCCGTGGCTGTCTCAAGTCCCTGCCTCAGCTCTTTGCCAAGTCCCTTTTCCGTCAACCTTCTTGGAGGTCCGGAAGGACCAGACCATCCTGGTTCTGTCGCAGGTCCCCACAGAGAGGGACCCAGTGGAACACAGTCTACCCTGTCTATCCAAGGGGATCACTTCTGCAGTTTGGACTTTGTGGAGCAAAAATATTTAGAAAAACCTGTTCTGTACTGTACGTGTACAGGCCTTTTTGGGGGTCAGTATTCCCCAAACAAAGCAGCATGACAACAGTTCACACAGCACTCACAGTGTTAAATACTGTAACCATCTAGAGGCGAGGCACAGTACTGGGGGATACACAGGTTTTCGTATAGACACTACAGCACTTTCATAAGGGGCTTGAGTGTCTCTGCGGATTTCGGTTTCCTTCCGGCTGGGAGGCCTGGGATCAAGCAGTAACCATACAAGCCCCGCCAGGCCTGATGTTACCTGACTTTTCAGTCCCATCAGCCAAAATGCCTTCCTGTCCCTGTTCCTGTCCCTGTCTCATCTCTCTTCCCTTCCTCTCAGTAGTGGGTCTGAACCGGGCCCTTCACACTGAGCTACATTCCCAGCCCTTTTCACCTTTTTTCTCTTGAGACAGAGTCTCACTAGGCTGCGCAAGAGGAACCTGAACTTGTGGCCCTCCAGCCTCAGTCTCCAGAGTGTTGGAATTATGGGCATGAATGTTCGTAGCAGCATCCACTCTGACACAGGCAACTGAGAGTTCCAACTGGTAGAGAAAGTCATAGGTCCCCCTGCCCTGGGCCTGTCTAACCACACAACTCTAGCCACCCACTGTATGGTGATGGCAGGAGACCTCCCCCAGCAGCCTCTGTAAAGCCCAGTGTTCCTGCACCTTTAGGACTGCAACATGGTCCATGCTCCAAGTCCTAGCCCAGAGGAGCCACAGTGGCCACACCTGCTGGGGTGGCTCTGCCTTCCACCCAGATATCACCGCCTTGCCCCACATGGCATCAGGGGCACAGGACAGTGCTGGCCCTACCACCCAGTGGGGCCCGGTGCTTACCATCGCGGTGCTCATGGGGCAGCCAATGGTGCTGGCCATCACCATGCTCAAAGTACAGGTCCCACTGGCGGCACTGCTCCTCGCGGAAGTCAGCCAGCGTGTCGGGGCAGTCCTGGGGGTTGCAGAGCTGGAAGTCGTAGGCCAGGCCCGCACAGGTACGGCCCCCATTGGCTGGACTGGAGGAGAAAGCAGAGGTCCTGCTGCCTGGTGGCGCTAGAAGAGCTGCCTTTCGGGTGGGAATTTTAGGGGGATCCTTGAGCCTCAGGAATAGGGGGACCAACTCTGCTGAGGAAAGTAACTGAGGCCCCCTCGTCCCAGCCATCCCATCCAGGCCGTTCCCAGCCCCAGACCTTAGAGAATTCAGACTGGAAGGAGCCGGGCTGTACCCTCCTCCTAGGCTCCCCTGGGAAGGCAGCACAGTGGCTCGCACCCTCTTTGCTGATGCCTGGGGCTGCACATGGACAAGAACTGTGACTGAGCATCAGGAGTCTGTCTTCCCTGCTGACCCACAAGCCCCAGGGCAGCAAAGCCTGGCCAAACCACTTCCCAAGGTGGGGCCTGGCACACACTGGGAGTGTCCCAGAGCAACCCTAAAACAGAAGAATCCTGCAGCACAAGTTCTTCACGAGAGACTGGCACAGGGCCCCCGCGGCACTGGTTTCACCCACTGCAGTATTTGTGCTGTGCTTCTGCAGCTTCTTTGCTTCCCAGGGAATAAGGCTGATCCTCTAATGCCTCTAATGTTCTAACTCCCCAGCACAGCCTGGAGCCCTGGGCAGGAGGGGCAAGGGGGCTCTACATAGCTGGAGCAGCTGGACACAGGTGCTTCCACAGCAGGCTGCAGCCCGGCCCTGCAGATAGTGTTGTCTCCCCGCCCCGAGCAGCCACAGCCTGGTCTGTCCTCCATGCCAGAGAAAGCAGACAGAAGCCAGAGTCCAGATCCCACCCACCAGCCCACATCCTGCCCAATTTGGAAGCTGGAAATCTGTTTAGGTTTTTACGTGAAATTCCAGACTTTCAATGTTTTCAGATAAACCAAAATATTTTAAGTCTGTTAATCCAAATGTTTTGGACAGGCCAAAACAAGATGAAAGCCCCACCATGTGTCTGCCAGGTAGAGCGCAAAGGGCCCCCTGCTGGGCACTGTGGAGCCCTGGCCTTGTGCATACCGTGTACCCGCAGCCCTCCTGTCCCTCCACTGGGTCGCTGCATCGCGCCAGGCCTGCAGAGACCACAGTGGCTGGGGGAGGCCGCAAATGAAGAGGTGTCTGTGGACAAGGAAACCAGGAGGACCACAGGCAGTGGCCCTGCAGAGCAGGCAGCAGGGGAGCACGGCTGAGGGTGGGGAATCTGACGCATAGTCTCTGCCTGGGCCCTGGGCCAGGGGCAAGTCCTCACCCTGACTCTTGTGGGGTTGTAAATTGCTGCTTGACTGCGGTGGTCCCTGCCCTGGTTCCCAGCATCCTGGGGGATGGAGAGAGACCCCCGCCCCCTCTCTACCCCATCCTCTTCTCTGCCCCTGCCCAAGGGCAGGGAAGCCTGTGTCCAGAGTTGACCACAGGTTGGGGTGGGCAGCAGGGTGCCCAGGCCAGCAGACCAGGAGACCAGGTCCAGGGGACTGGGAAGGCACCCTCCCGGGCCCCAGCTTCCTCCCAGTTGGGGCCGGGGCCAGGTGGCTTGACCTGGCGCCCTTGGCCCTGACCAGGTGGCTTCACTCTCCAGGCCCCCGCCGTCAAGGCCATTGGCGGGAGCAGTGGGGACCTCAGCTGCCACTAGGGAGGGCAGGAAGGGCTGGGCCACTCACTGTGGGTTGTCACACTGGCGGGTCCTGAACTTCACACCTGTGCCGCAGGTGCGTGAGCAGGAGCCGAAGGGGGTCCAGGCACCCCAGTTGCCGTCCCGTTTGAGGATGTCGGGTGTCAGCCAGATGCAGTGTCCTTTAAAGCAGTGCTAGAAGACAGGAAGCAGTCCGGTGACGCTCGGTGCACCCCAGGGTCAGCGGGCTGCCGTCCCCTCCACTGAGCACGCTGTCCGCGGTGAGGCCCACAGGCTCGGACCCCACTTGCACTGCAAGCTCTGAGCCCCCAGGGAGACAGCCGCAATCCCGGCGGAGAGCACAGAGGGGCGCTGTTCCGCGCCTCGGCCCGGGGCCACCGCTCTGGCCTCCCTGCCCCTCATCTACACCTCGTCCACATACAGACACAACGGACGGACACCTCCGGCCAGAGAGTCCAGGCCCGCCTAGGAGCTACTTAAACCAAGAAGCAAAAATTATCATGAATAGACAAGTAGAACATTGGCAGGTAGAAAACATTTCTACAACTCAAATCTAATCGCACTGCTCTCCCTGGGGGAGAAAGCTTACAGAGCTCACTTTAAGAAGACTGCAAAATTGAGAGTACAAAATTAGACATAAAAAGAACTGCTGACTTATAATGAAAAAAATATTGCTCCTAACTATTTAAATTTAAAAACATAGTTTCAGCCTGGTATGGTGGTGCATGTCTGTCACCCCAGCTCTCAGGAGGCTGAGGAAGCAGGATCACAAGTTCTAGACCTGCCTGGGCAATTTAGTGAGACCTTAAGTAAGCTCTAGGGATATAGCTCAGAGTTCCCTGAGTTCAGTTCCCAGTACCAAAAAACAAACACAAACACAAATCAACACCCTCCCTCAATTACTACAAATAATCCAAACCACAGAACAACGATTTTCTGAATTGAGACCTTTTCCTGCAATCTAGACTACAGACTCTTGACCTTTCTTCACATAATTTTGTAATACTGTTTTCTATACAAGAACCAAAAGTGAATGCAGCAATTCTTCAGCAAATGTTTTCTACAAATGACCAAAAGGTAGTTACTTTAGTGTTTGCAGGCTCTCTAATCACTGCTGTGGCTACTTAACTCTGTGTAAAATCAGCCCTGGACAGCAGGGCCTGAGTGGGCACTCTGCGTTTCAGTGAAACTTTGTTTATAGAAACACAGCAGATGGGAACTTCTGGTAGGAAGAGGTTGATAAATAAACAACTGTTTCAGTGGCCATCATCTAAAGACACTGGAAATTGTTCTGTGGTCAATACAACAAATAGACAAATTCATGAACACTTCCTAAATCTTGGTAAGAACAACAAAACTCTATGGTATTTAAGTCACAACTCTCTTCTACTCCTTCCCTAGTTCAGTGTAACAGTTTCCTTGTCAAGAAGATGGGGCTTGCCAAGTACCCTGACCCTGGCCCAGGACTGTGGCTTCACCCTGAGGGTGGCAGGCCGCTGGCATCTCCGTCCTTCCCCAGCTCTGTCACAGGTGGGGCAGCCGAGAGCAGGGGCTCCCTTCCCACACCCAGCCAAACCCTGTAGGCAGAAGCTCTGTCCAGGTACAGCAGGCCAAGGAACTTCTCTCTCCTTCTAGCTTGCTTGAGGGGCAGTGGGTCCATGCTGATGGATGACCCAAGACTAGTGGCTGCCATTCCCGTCTAGTGATCAACTAGTAGGCCAGGAGTATCGGCCACTGCCTCTACTTCCAGTGCAGTGGCACAGTTATCTGCCCAGACCTCCCTGGCTTGACCAAAGACACTGCAAGGGGAAATTCATGCCCAAGACCATTGTCAGAAACAACACAGCACTTGGAAGGGAGGAGGAGAAAGAGGTCAGTATCCATGATACAAATAACAACAAGCTGGAAATAACCCAACGAGAAGTTTGAGAGGACCAGGGACAAAGCCACGAGCCCTCCTGGGGAAGGAACAGGCAAAACTTTGCCCAGTGAAGGCTCCAGAATTTAACTGGATCACGCTGTACAGCAAGTCATATCCCAGGTGTTGTCAGACACAAGACAGCAGCAGGGCCAAGGGGCACGGTTCAGCAGTAGTGCCCTTGTCTAGCTTGCCAGAGGCCCAGCTCATGGTTAGCAAAGGCTAACAGGTGGCTGGGACATCAACAGAGACAGAAGAGCAGCAGTTGAATGGGCAGATCAGGGAAAGGGGTGGTCGAAGATAGCCCGTGCTATGCCAGTGGGCATCCGGGTGCAGTGCTCAGGGATTATGCATATGGTCAAGGTGGTGGTCTCTGAAGTACAACTGTCAGTAGCTGCAGGATGCTAGAGAATAAAGTTCATGGAAATAACCCAGCCAAGTCACTACAGCAAACTACAGCAAGGCACATTGTGTCAGAAGTTCTAGCAAGGAGGAGGAGTCAAGAAAGGGAAGTGGAAGGCAGCCATGTCGGACAGAGAGAGGTAAAACTATCTCTACTCTCAGAGAACATGATCTTCTATAAAACAGAATCCCCCCAAATGCCCTAAAAACTACCAGAGCTAACAAATTCAATTAAGTTGCAGGCTGCAAGATCAACATATAAAAAACCAATTATATTTCTATAAACCAGCAATGAGTGATCCGAAAATGAAATTAAGAAAACAATTCCATTTAGAATAACATCAAGAAAACCCTCTTAGGAATACACTGAATGAAAGAAAGGCACAACGCATCCACTGAAAATTGCAAACTATTAAAGTAAGTTGAAGATCTGAGTAAGCTGAGACAGCTGATGTTCATGGATCAGACTGTGAAGACGCCAGTGCTTGCCACATTGTCCTACAGATTCAGTGTAATCCCTATCATGATTGTAGAAATTGAGCAACTTGTCTTCAAATCGGATCCCAAAAAGCCAAAACCATATTTTAAAAGAGGGGGCAAGTGTGAAGATGTACCCTTGCCCCATTTCAAAGCTTACTACAAAAAGTACAGAAATCAAGGCAGTATGATCCTGGCATATAAGTAAACAAACAAACAAACAAATGCAATGGAATAGAATTAAGAGTTCAGAGCTGTCCATCTCCCTACTTTCCATTATCTTTTATTTTGCTCTATTTTTATTCTGGGTTTCTCGAGAGAAACTGTGGTACCGAACCTTGTGTTTTGGATTTACTTCACCAAACACTATGTGCGTGCACCAGCCCCACACGAGGACTGTGAACATGCACTGCAAGCACCTGCGATGGAAGGGAGGGGACCAAGAGAGGGGTGGTAAGTGGAGGGAGGGGACGAAGGAGGGTGCAGAAAGGACCAAGATGCGTGTGTACACGCAGCAACGCCCCACAAGGGGTGTAAGCGTTACGTACTGCACATGTCCTAATAAACTGAAATAAAGTAAGAAAAGCCAAAGAAGAAAAGGAAAAAGATAATATAAATTTTTCTCAATTAAAGAGTTCAGAACTAAATTTTTACATCTGGTTAATTGATTTTTTTATGAGAGTGCCAAGACAATTCAGTGGAAAAAGAACAGTTGTTTTAGTAAATGCTGCTGAGACTACTAGATATCCACATGCAGCCCCTACCTCACACCTCACATAAAAATTGAAACTGGATCTGAGACTTAAATTTAAGAGCTGGAACTTAGAATAAAACATATGAATGCATTTTCATGCCCTAACAGCAATGGCTTCTTGGATAAAACACCAGAAGCATAAGTGATGAAGGTGCAACTAGATAAATAGGAGTTAATTAACATTAAAAACTTTTGTGTATCAAATGATACTATTGTGAAAATAACAAAAAAGTTCACAGAATGGGAAAAATGTTTGCATACCATATATCTGGTAAATCTGATAAGGATTCTTCGATATTAAATCCAGAATGTATATTTTTAAAAACCTCTTATAATTCAGCATCAGAAAGATAAATAAATTTTAAAAAACGAAGGATTTGAAGAGACATTTACTTTTTAAAAAGATGTACACAAATTGAAAAGATGCTTAACGTCACAGGAAACTAGGGCAATGCCCTAATGAGGTGGACACTGATGGTACTATGTTTTGGGGAGGAGGCGAGGAACTCGGAACCCTCACATTTTCCTAGCTGGAATATAAAATGGTGTGACTCCTTTGGGAAATACTCTGCCAGTTTCTCAAAATGCTAGACATAGACATCACTAGATTCCATTTTTAGGTATATATATATATATATATATATATATATATATATATATATACAAGTGCCACATCCATGCAATAACTTGTACATGAATGTTTATGTAATATTTCTCATATGAGCCAACAAGTGAAAACAACCTAAATGCCCATCAAGTAAGAAACACATGAATGGAATTCGCGAGCAGGTAATTATCAATATAAGGGGTCACTGCCCAGTAACACGAAGGAGTGAAGCACTGACACATGCCACGACCTGAAAGGACCTTGTAGACATCATGTTAAGTGAACGAAGCCAGTCACAAAGTCACATGTTGTGTAATTGCATTTATACAAAACACACAGAATAGGAAAACATACAGAGACAGTGGATTCGTGGTTCCCTGGCAAGGGGCAGGAGCAGTCACTTAACCAGTTTTACCCACCCAGAGTGACTGGGAATGGCCACAGGGCTTCTTTGTGGGATGACAAATGTGTTCTAACACTTGTGACGGCCACACACCCTCTCAGACAACTGAAGGGCCCTGCACTGCACACATCAAAGGAGTGGGTTAAGTGAGAAGTACATCTTATTAATTAAATTTGTTAGAGGAAAAGAGGCAGTCCTTGGAGTTCGCTTTCTGCGTATAGTTTGCCAACCCTTGCTGAAGCATGCTGCAGGAATTTTTTCTTTGTTCCAACTGACATTTTAAATAAGTTGTCATGCTGCATCTGAACATTTAAGATAATTGGATTTGAAGTGACTCCTATCCAGTTACTTTCCTTGACATGAATTTCAGGGTATGTCTAAATTTCATGGTCATAGGCCAGCTCAGGGACACAGTACCTGCATGGCAAGCAGAGGGTCATGAGTTTGATTCCTGGTACCAAAAGAAAAAAAAATTTCATGGTCAGAGCCTGATTATGAAACATTTTTTGGATTAGGAATACTCAGTAGCTACTGGAGTCATTTTTATTACAGAGACAATATTCTGAGCTTTGTGCTGTCTTTGATATTGTCAACATTTCATTTAGAGAGAAGGTCAAATGTTTTTCCAAAGTTCTCATCCTCTCCACTCCTCAGCAACAAGACTGTGGGCGTCCCAAGCTCTGCCAGGGCACCTGATCCAGTCTCCACCCTTAGTGCAGAGGCTGCTTTTGGTTTGATCTGGAACCTTTCATTGTCATTATAATTAACCTTTGGAAGTCAGAGTTTTTTCTGTTGATTTCTTTCCCCTTTACTGATTTTTTTGTAACTTTATTTTTATACTGCAGTGACTTTTATCTGAGCTTTCTTTCCTTTCTTTAATAAATTTGAAAATGCGAACAGGAGATACTTTTATATACATGTATCTGACTCAGAAGTCTGCCATTTCTTCCTTATTACACGGGAACATTCCAGGGTGACTTTCCAAATTGCAGCTGCAGTGGTGTTTTAAGGCTTTAAGGCACAGTTTGGCCTCCTGTTCTTGTTCAGGTTTTTGCTCTGTTTTCAAGCATTTATCTTAGAGTTCCTCCCCGTCTGTCCTACATATGTTGTGAGGCTGTGACAGCTTTTAGGTAGGCAGATCATCTTGTGACACACAGCCTTTGTAAAGAAATACCCATGTGGGAACTGTGTTTAAAGTCCTCGATCAAACACCCAAAGAAAATCAACTATTGTAAATACAAGAGTCTGCTGCATTTGGGACCTTAAATGTCTCCCAGAGAAGGATCCCTCTTTTATGAGTGTTTCTTCCCAGCTATGCTCTGTGCCCCTGGCTTCCTTTCCCTTATCTATGTGAACATTTAGAATCTTGCTTCTCATTTAAAAGTAACTACCATTTCTTTTCCTTTGCCTTCTATAAGGGTTTCTGCAGAAGACCGGCCTG